>PVLA01009860.1:0-58709 GCA_004027455.1 Hydrochoerus hydrochaeris
CAGACATATAATAATCAGGATCCCAGAAATCTATCACAAGAACAGAATATTAAAAGCAGTCAGAGAAAAGAAACAGATTACCTATAAAGGAAAACTCATCAAAATCACAGCAGACTTCTCAATGCAAACCATCAAATCAAGAAGAGCTTAGAGTGAAATATTCCAGGCCCTGAAAGAAAATAACCTCCAACCCAGAATGATGTACCCTGCAAAACTGTCTCTGAAAATTAATGGAGAGACAAGATATTTCCACGACAAAGAGGAACTGGGGGAGTTTGTGACCACCAATCCAACCCTGCAAAGAATACTGAAGGACATTCTAGAGAGAGAGAAAAAAATCACCAGGGTTCCAGGAATAATGGCGGAAAGGCCTCAAAGAAAGGGGCAGACAGTGGAATGAAGGAGAAAAATAAACAAATAACAACAGAAAAATAGCATGGCAGAGATAAGACAGAGAAAATTGATTATATCACTGTTTTATCTTGACTGACTTTATTTGAATCTGGTATACTTGAGAGTGTCAAGTCTGAGAATAGGGGCAACTACTCTGAAGATAACAGAATTCAATAGGATACCCATTCTGGTTTGATTGTTAACTGCCTTTGAAGTCCTATAATGTCTCCAATGTTTAGATTTTAATAGTGTAAAGCAATGCTAAGTTTATATTATATTTGATGATATAGACAATTTTATTGAAAATAACAAGAGACATCATAGTGACTACCACAGATCACGTAGTGTTGTGTTTTTGTATGTTCTTTTCATTTTGTGTTTCTCTAGGAATTTGTATTGCTGACTTGTTTTGATTTGTTTCTCCCTCTAATACAGAAAGGCTAGGTATATGTGTAGAGACTTATACATGTGTAGAACTTCTAAGTAGTTTATGAGAATGGATTATAGTTATTGTAAAGACAAAAAAAGGAAAAGAGTATTATAAAGGATATAACTGCATGTATGTTTGAGTGTGTGGAATTAATAACCATGTTGCTAAAGTTTTAGTTGGATGGATGAGCAAAACTGACTGTAGTCTCACTGTTTGGATGTCCACTTTGTGGGCTTTACTTTTGTAACAACTGCATCTAAAAGGAAAGTATGTAATTATCAACTAGTGACTTTTTACTGGTTACTATTTTTGGTTTTTTTTTCTGTTTTGTTTTGTTTTTGAGATTTTGTATTGTTTCTACCCTCTTTCTGTTTCAAAATTTTTTCTTAAATAAAAAAATTTAAAAAAAAAAGCAAGAGGAGGAAAAGAAAGTGCTCTAAAATAGATAACTGTATGTATACTTCAGTGTGTAGGATTGATAACCATATTACTAAGTTTTTGTTGGATCGGTGAACAGAACTGTTTGCAACCTCACTGTTTGAATGTCCACTTTGTATGCTTTAATTTTGTAACTGGAACAACTATATCCAAGAAGACAATATGTAATGCATCAAATAGTGATTTCTTACTTTTTTTTGAAATTCTGTATTGTTTCTACCCTTTTTTCTGTTTTGCTTCCCCCCTCTTTAAATAAAATTTAAAAAAAAAAGAAATGAGACCTTCAAGAGATAAGGGTCTTAAGGATAAGAACTTTTGTGATGGGATTTTTATCCTTATAAGAAAAGATACCAGAAATATTATGTCTCTCTCCCTTCCTTCCATTCCCCACCCCCATGTAGAATATAGGAAGCAGATAATCCCTTTCTAAGCCAAGAGAGCCTTCATGAAGAAACTAACCATACTGGCATAGCACTCTCAGACTTCCTGTCTCCAGACATATGAGCAAATACATGTCTGTTGGAAGCTCCAGGTCTGTGGTATTTTGTTATGGCAGCCTGGATAGGTTCAAATAGTAATATTACCCATACATGCTATTATTAAATATCTTTATTTCTTCTCAGATTACCCAATATGAGTATACCATTCCTTCCCTACTGAGATATTTACTAGTGTATTTATAATTCTTTATGAGTATTTATAATTTTAGCAGCTTACACCTGTAGTTTCTCTCAAACTTTTAATTTCTCACATATGTAACAGTTGATGACTTGGAACATAATGCAATTTGTTAAAAAGGATGAAAAGTAAATATACTACTCATGCTTTACTTCAAGCATTATAAAGAAATCACAATACAGCATAATTCTTTTGAGATGGGACTTGAGTTTAGACAGACCCGGTGTTTAGTCACATCTCTGCGTAGCACAGGGGTGGCAACCACTTGCTACAGTGGGCTCTGTGCTATCACTGAAAGCTCTAAAAGCTTCATCATCACCAGCATAGTGTGACAGAATCACTTGGCTTAGTAACTCCTCCATCAGCTCTTAATTTGCATTTCTTACCTGTTAGGTAGGAATCACCATTTGCATTATAACCAACTCGTGGATTAACTGTCCCAATATCTGGAATAGAGGAATCCACTACTATCCCTCTTACCAATGTCCTTTTTTGATATTATTATTTTTTTGTGATTTTGCCCTTTCTGGAAAGTCATTTAAAGTGGAGCATATCCATGCATACTAGTCCTCACAACCACCAGTGAGCATGGAATTTTTACACTAGGGAGAATTTATTAATTCCCACCCAACAGTAACACAACCTAAGGCAAGGAAGCATCCTGCCTTTTGTCTACAGAACATTCTCTTCATAGCAGAAAATAATCAAAGCTTTATTACACTTAATGAAGTTCTCATATTAAATTCAGGACGCTCAATATAATTTATCTTAATCAATTTTTATGCTTAGAGGAAGATGTTTGACAAGTTATTTGTTCTGCTTGTACATTCTCTCTTTATCCTTTTTCTTGCCTATCACCACTTTAGACACAGGCACAACTCATACAGACAGTGGAAAAATACTAATGAGCATTAAATCCTCTACGTCAACAACTAACATGAGATGTATTCACACAGAGCATTGCTCCACTTTGATAATGCCACCTTTTCCATGGCTCAGTCAATGAAGATCTGACAGGAAATGAAATGGGCTCCAGGAGTGTGCACATGTTATAAGTTCTGATAATAGGGGAGGAATTTCTTCACAGACAGATTAAATCAGGCAAGATCTTAAAACCAAAAATAGGCTATGTAACCAAACTAGGAATTCTCAGATTTTTCATGTCCAAAGTTTCATGTCCAAAACTAGTTTTTAGTAAATTGCTGTTCATGCATGACTTTGAAAGGCATTGGAGCAAGCCATACTCTTCACATGAAGATGAACAAATGAGATAAATGATCTTCATGAAATTCTTTAAACTCTCTAGTTTATAATTCTCATCAAAATGATGGGAATTATAGTAGAAAGGGTAAAGGTAACTGAGAGAATGAAATCAAACAAGGCATGCCATGTATAGCACCTGATAAATAAGAAAAGATTTAATAAATTTTCAATCTTTTACTCTGATGATATCTGATAACTAGTCCAGCTATGGAATATTATAACCCACTACCATTTAGAAATTTGACCTACCCTGCAATAAAAACAGGTTATTCTCTTTGTTATATGACCACTAGCTTATTTCAAACTTTGAAGTTTTCTGTTAATCATTTACATCCCAAAAACATTTGGCAGTTTTAAATTTTTAAGATGTTCCCTTGTGAGAAATTGGGGCCCTGTCTTTTATATCAAAGAATATAAACAGAAGCACCCCCATTTAGACTCTAGTCCCCCCAGGTAGCCCCTTACAAACTCACTGAAATTACAGAAAAGGCATCTTCAGTATAAACTCTGGGAACAGGGTGACAGACCAAGATAGCTTATCAAGAGGCAAGGACTTTCTGTTCCCCTCACCCTCTCCCCTGCCTCTCTTCCTTCTGCTTGGGATCCTCCCCCTCATACCACTTTAGCCCCCTGTGATAGACTGTAAGCCTTTGAACTCAGCAATGAATTTTGAAGTTAGCTGCTTCCTACATGTGAGGGCCTAACACTGCCTCCTTCCCCATGCTCTTGTACCTGCTACCTCCTGTCGGAGCACACACGTACCCTTCTGCAGAAGTAACCTTTAAACTTTGCCTTGTCCAGTTCTCTTGCTTGCTGAGTGCCTCCTTTCTGGCACCTGCAATTTGAGTCTGGGGGCTCATTTCTAACACCCATGTAAGTATTAATAATGAAATAAGTAATTAACTACCATTAAGCAAAAAACTTTTTCTGACTTTTGATTAATCACAGTTATAGAACTGAATAAAACAAGTTCAAACTTTACCCTATCTAGGTTAGAGAACCTCAGTAGATTTAGATTTTAAATATTAAATCTTAAATAGCTACTAATTTCCTTTGAAGATTTAATCTCACTATAGAGTTCATAACTTTAAGAAATTATAAAGGAGCTGGATGTGATGCTGCATGCCTGTAAGTCCAGCAGTCTGAGAAGCTATGGCAGGAGGATCATAAGATTGAATCTAACCTGGGCAATTTAGTAATTTAACACAACTGGGATGTAACTCAGTGTGAAGGTCCTAGGTACAATTTCTAATTCCATAAAAGAATGAAGAAGAAGGAGAAAGAGAAGAGGAAGGGAGAGAAGGGATGGAGGGAGGGGAAGGGGGAGGGAAGAGAAGGGAAGGGAAGGGAAGGGAAGGGAAGGGAAGGGAAGGGAAGGGAAGGGAAGGGAAGGGAAAGGAAAGGAAGAAAGCCAGGCAGTACTTGGAAGGTTGAGGGACAAGGATTGTGAGCTGGAGCCCAGCCTCCAGTGACAAAAAAGAAATGTTAAAAGAAAAAGTAAATAAGGAGAAGAGTTCTTATTCATGTCTCTTAGTTTTCTGGTAGATATGTCTTTTGTAACTCCAAAGTACTCTCTTTAAATGGGGAGGGAAAGTAGTAGAGTCATTGGCTAGTATATAGGAGGTTCTGACTTCAACATACAGAACTGCACAATGTGAAATACAGTGGGGAAGGAGTATGATCCCAAATATCCTCATCAACTGATCTATGAATATTCCTCTAGACAATGCTTTGTTTTCTTTTCAGACAGTGTTTTGCCCTGTTGTCTAGGGTAGTCTTTAATTTACAGCCCTCTTGTCTCTGCTCCATCATTGCAAGGAGTTATAGGTGTGAGCCCCTATACCCTTCTTATTTTTATTTAAAGAAAAAAAGTAAAACAGAAAAAAGTTAGAAATATTCCAGAATTTCAAAAAGAAATAAACTAATGCTAAGAAATCACTAGTTGATAAATTACATATTGTCATCTTAGAAATAGTTGTTCAAGTCACAAAATTAAAGCACAAAAAGTGGACAAACAATAACAGTGCAAATGGTTGTTTAATGATCCAGCAAAAACTTGGTAATATGGTCATCTATCCAACACACTTAAACATACATGCAGTTATATCCTTTAGAGCACTTTCCTTCCCTTTCTTTTTTACAATAGCTATTATACATTTCAGATCTTATTACTCCTATAGTTTCTATTATTTTTACACTAGAGAGACAATGTAATATCTATGTTTTGCATATAAGTCCTTTATCTGAGGGGTTGCTGGCTAAAATTTTTTCCCATTTTGTGGGTTTTCCTTTCACTCTGTTGGTGATTTCTTTTGAAGTGCAAAAACTTTTTAGTAAGATGAGGTTCCGGTTGTTGATTCTTTGAAGTGTTTCCCCTGTGGTTTGCATTTTGTTTTTGAATTCTCTGCCAACCCCTAAGTCTCCAAGACCCTTGTCTTCTAGTAGATTTAGTGTTTCTGTTTTAATAATTAGATCACTGATCCATTTTGATTTTAGTTTAGTGCATGGTGATAGGTATGGATCGAGTTTCAGTCTTTGGCACGTGGAGGGCCAATTTTTCCAACACCATTTATTAAAAAGGCTATCCTTCCAGTGAACATGTTTAGGCCCTTTGTCAAATATCAGGTGGCTGAGTGTCTTTGTAGTTGTGTTTGCATCCTCTAATCTGTTCCATTGATCCTCAGGTCTATTTCTTTGCCAGTACCATGCTGATTTTATCACTGTGGCTTTATAGTACTGTTTCAAGTCAGAATTGAGATGCCTCCTGCCTTGCTTTTGTTGCCCAGAATTACCTTTTCTATTCTAGGTTTCTTCTGCTTCCAAATGAATTTTAGGAGTGTTTTCTCTAGATCTGTAAGGTATGTTAATGGTATTTTGATTGGGATTGCAGTTAATTGGCATAACAGTTTTGGGAGTATGGCCATTTTCACAATGTTGGTTCTTCCTAGCCAAGAGCAAGGAATATCCTTCCATTTCCTGATATCCTCTTCAATCTCCTTTTTTAGAAAGCACAATTTTCAGCATATAGATATTTTATATTCTTGATTAGGTTGGTTCCTAAGTATCTCATTTTTTTAGATGCTATTGTGAAAGGTGATATTTCCATAATTTCTCTGTCAGTGAGGTTTCTGTTTATGTACAGAAATGCATTGATTTTTGAGCATTGACTTTGTATCCAGCTACACTGTTGAATTTGTTTATCACCTCTAGTAGTCTTTTAATGGAGTTTTTTGGGTCTTCTGTATAGAGTATTATGTCATCTGCAAATAGTGATAATTTAACTTCTTCCTTTCCTATCTTTACTCCTTTTATTTCTCTCTCTTGTCTGATTGCCCTGGCTAGTGTTCCCAGAACTATATTGAAAAGGAGTGGTGATAGTGGACATCCTTGTTTTGTTCCTGATTTTAAAGTGCAAGCTTTCAGTTTTTGTCCATTTAGTATAATGTTGGCTGTTGGTTTGTCATAGATGGCCTTTATGAGATTGCGGTTGATACCATCTAATCAAAGTTTTTATCATTAACCACTGTTGGACTTTATCAAAAGCTTTTTCTGCATCTATTGAGATGACCATGTGTTTTTGTTTTTGGCTCTGTTGATGTGGTATATTACATTTATTGATTTGCATATGTTAAACCATCCCTGCATTCATGCATGAACCCCACTTGGTCATGATGTATAATCTTCTTGATGATTTGCTGCATTCTATTTGCCAGTATTTTATTGAGAATCTTTGCATCAATGTTCATTAGTGAGATTGGCCTATAGTTCTCCTTTCGGTTGGATCTTTCTCTGGTTTTGGTATCAGAATAATACTTGCCTCCAGGAATGATTTAGAGAGGGTTGCTTCCCTTTCAATTTCATTGAAGAGTTTAAGGAGTATTGACATCAAATCTTCTCTAAATTTCTTATAGAATTTATTCATGAATCCATCAGGACCAGGGCTTTTCTTTGTTGGTAAGGTTTTAATTACATTTTCAATTTCAATAGCTGATATTGGGTTGTTCAAAATTGCTATATCTTCTTGATTGAGCTTTGGTAGTTCATATGTTTCTAGAAATCTGTCCATTTCCTCTGTGTTTTCCATCCTATATGAGTAGAGGTTTTCAGGGTAGGTATTCATAATCTTTTGAATTTCCTTGGAATATGTAGTAATTTCCCTCTTTTCAGTCCTTATTGCATGAATTTGGGTTTTTCTTTCTTTTTCTTGATAAGATTAGCCAGAAGTATGTCAATTTTGTTTATTCTCTCAAAAACTAGCTTTTTGACTCATTGATTCTTTGTATTTTTTTCAGTTTCAATTGCATTGGTTTCTGCTCTAATCTTTACAATTTCCTCTCTTCTATGAGCTTTGGGTTTAGCTTGCTCTTCTTTTTCTAGATGCTTGAGATGTAGCATTAGGTTGTTTATTTGTGCTCATTCTATTTTCTTAATATGACAATTTATTGCTCTATATTTCCCTCTTAAAACTGCTTTCATTGCATCCCATAGATTATGGCATTTTTTTTTGTATTTTCATTGTGTGGTAAGTATTGGTTTATTTCTTATTTTCATCTGTAACCCACTGGTTTTTCAGAAGGTTTTTACTTAATTTCCATGTATTTATGCAGGCTTTGCAATTTCTTTTGCCATTACTTTCCAATTTCAGTGTGCTATGCTCAGATATTATGCATGGGATGATTTTAATACCTTTGCATTTACTTAAGAATGTTTTATGGGATAATATATGGTGCATTTTGAGAATGTCCCAGGTGCTGCTGAGAAGAATGTGTATTCTGATGTGGTTGGGTGGAACACTCTGTAAACATCTACTAAGTCCAATTGTTCACAGGTATGATTCAGTTCTGTTATTTCTTTGCTGACTTTTTGTCTGGTTGATCTATCTCTTTGTGACAATGGGCTGTTAAGATCCCCTGTTATAATTGTGTTCTTGTGTATTTGGTTTTTCATGTCCATTAGTGTCTGTCTTACATGGTTGGGTGCTCCTGTATTTGGTGCATATGTATTTATAATTGTTAGTTCTTCCTCTTGAATTTTTCCACTAACGAATATGTAGTGACCTTTTTTATCTCTTTTAATCATTTTAGGTTTAAAGTTCACATTGTCTGCAAATAGAATAGCTACCCCTGTTTTTTTCTAGGTTCCTGTTGCATGGAATACTGTTTTCCATCCTTTGACTTTTAATCTATGAGTTTCCTTTTGTATCAGATGTGTTTCTTGTATACAGCATATTGTGAGATCCTGTTTCTCAATCCATTCTGTCAACCTATTTCTTTTGATAGGTGAATTGAGCCCATTTAAATTTATGGATATCACTGATATGTACTGGCTTGACTTCACCATATTACATTCCAGTTGTTTGTTTTCTGCATTTCTCCCTTTTTTAATTGCTTGTCCTGCCTTCTGGTTTCTTTCTGTTGTTCTGGAGACTGCTCATTTTTATCTCTATCTCATATGTCTTTCAATACTCTTTCTATGGTTGGTTTAGTAGAAATGAATTTCTTCAGTTGTTCTTTATCATGGAAATATCTTGTTTCTCCATTAAATTTGAATGAAAGTTTTTCTGGATCTATCAATCTAGGTTGAAGGTTGTTTTCTTTTATGGCTTGAGATACCTCATTTTGAGCTCATCTTGACTTGAGGGTTTGTGCTGAAAAGTCTGCTGTGATTCTAATGGGCTTTCCTTGGTAGTTGAGTTGTGCCATTTCTGTAACAGCTTTTAGTATTTTGTTCTCATGTTTTATGTCTGGGGTCTCAATTATTATATGTCTGGATGTAGATTTATATTGGTTTTGACTATTTGGCATCCTATATGCCTCATTTATGTGCATATCAGATTTTTTTCCCCATGTTTGGGAAATTTTCTGCTTTGACTTCTGTGAATAGTTTACCCATGTCATTTTCATTGACTCCAGCATCTTCTCTGATGCCTGTTAGTCTTATACTGTTTCTCTTGGCATCATCTTGAAGCTGCTGGATTGTCATTTCAAGCTGCTTTGTTATTTTTAAAAGTTTCAGCCTATCATGATCACTAATTGTGATCCTGTCCTCAAGTTCATAAATTCTATCCTCGGCTTCATTTAAATGGTTTTGCCAGCTTTCAATAGAATGTTTCATTTCTTGGATGTCTCTTTGAGTTTTTTTTCATGGATTCTGCTTGTTTTCTCTATCGTTCATTGAAGGTTTCAATCAGTTTCCCATGCTCCTGTACTTTTTTTGTCTATTTCTTCTCTAGCTTCACTCAGCCACTCCTTTACTAAGGTTATTACTGTCTTTACATGACAGATTACTTCTAATTTAATTTCCTTATAGTTTCATGGATTTGTTTTTTATTTCACTTGCTATCTTTTCAGAGATTTCTGGTGTGTGACTTTTGAAGTCCTCTATTTCAGTGTCTCCTGTACTTGTTCCTGATGGGCTAGATGTTTCAGATTACATTTTGCTTTTTTATTTTGCCATTTTCCCCTTTCAGGTTAATATTTGGTCTTTCAATCTCACTAGTCTCAACTGTTGGTAGTGTGTGTCTTAGGGTCCTACTGTAAGGTTGATATTTGTCCAATTGCTCAGTCCCACAATGAAGAGGCAGGCCAGTCACCTGAATTCCCCCAGAAGGGCCTGTTGGGTGAATCCTATATTTTTCCTGGACTGACAAGAATAGGAGTATTGATGGAAATCAACCTTTAGTTCCTACTGTTATTATGTCTTCAGGTTGTTCAGAGTCACCAGATCTCCCTGTTTATAGTGTTTGTCTTGGCAGGGACCCTACTATGTCTCTGGGTGTCTCACAGGCTGTTTTATTTTTCTCCAGGTTGGAGGAGGCCTTATTGGCACCCTCCTCAACCTACCTAACATTCTCTGTGTGGAGGAAAGACTCACACACACTCTTGCAAAGTTCTTTAAGGTTCTACTTCCAGGGTGGGGGGGCTTGGCTATTTCTCCTGTTTACCCACTGAAGGTAGCAAACTATATCCTTTTTTAGGGGCAAACTCACCACACTGGTGGAAGCCTGCTGAGGTCTTCTGTTGGATAAGGGGTTACTGAGTCTCCCATTGACACAGCATGGCTAATCCACTGCAATCCAAGTTTCTGGGGGGGAAGAGTGGGAGCTAAAGTTCAATACCAATACTAGTTCCAGGAGGTGGGGAGTCCCAGAGGCCAGTGGCAGGACAGTAGGGGCATGGAAAAGCTGGCTCAGCCTGACCTTGCATGCTGCTGAAGGTCCTATGTCCCACAGTGGGGGCATGGAAGGGGTGGGCTGGGGGAGCTGGCCTTGCATGCTGCTGAAGGTCCTGTCCTGTACCCTTCTTTTGAGGGCAGTGTTTCTCAAGTGCATTCATGACAGACAGCTGGTCATCATGACTAAGTATACTGATCAAACAGAAGACCTGCTCATGAAATCAAACAATTCACAATCCAATTTATTTTTCCAGTCAGTACTCTAACACAAGGAATCAAGCAAATGAAACTGGTCCTTTTCCATATTTTTACCTTTCATTAACTTTCCTTGAAGCTAAGAAGTCTTAATCAAAGATATCTGTTTTTACTTTGGAAATTATTGCCATATCAGCCTAAGAGGGTAATAACATAAAAATACAATTTAACCAAATTTGGCAGGTCACTCAAGATACTCTACTTTATATTGAAGTCTAAAACTGGGTGAAATTTGAACGTTTTAAAACAGGGTTAGAATTTTTTAATTTTTTTAGAATAAATTTGTGTAAGACAAATTTCTAATATCTTGCCTATACTTATCCTCATATGGAATAATCTAAGAATTAACAAAGTGACTACCTCCCAAAGATTGGAATACAAGTGCCCAATTAAATACCCTTTAGAAAAAATTCAAAAACTCCTGAAATGTGGCTGGTTCTATGGAGCAACTTGTATTATGGACTCTTCACAACCAAATGTCAAACATTTAGGGTGCTCAGAAACCAAGCAACCCGCTTGCTGCCCTGGTAAATGGCTGTGGCCTGGCAAGTCGCGGCCACCCCAGGGTGAAAACCATTAGCATCTCCTGAGATCTGTGGCTTGTTGGAACTTAGGGCACAGGGAAACCAAGCAGCCAGCTTGCTGCCCTGGTAATGGCTGTGACCTGGCAAGTCACAGCCACCCCAGGGCAAGAACCAGCAGCATCTCCTGAGATCCATGCCATGTTGGAACTTAGGGCGCTGGGAAACCTAGCAACCAGCTTGCCTCCCTGGTAAGAAGCTGTGAGCCTACCAGTGCATAGGTTCAGATTCAAACATCCACCTCCCACCCCACCTCCATAAGCAAGTGGGAGCCAGAGATCTGAGCATCTCTTGTGAGGTTGACTATAGGCAATATAGCAAATAAGGGGGATTTCCTTCTATCATCTCTTTGGAGGCAAATATTTTTATCACTGTTTTGCTTTGTTCTGATTAATGATACTTCTATATTCAATATTCTGTTTTGATAAGTTCTATAATGTTCTATATTTCCTTTGATTCTGATATACCTGATTGAAAGAACAACTATCGTGAAGAAAATGAGACATACTATAGTACCTATTACTGTTATCCTGGTAACCTGCTGTGAAGTTCTGTACCAATTTCACTACACTGTCTCAATTGGCTTTGTTTCATTTTGTTCTGTGGTATTTTACTACTTTAAAAATTAAATTAAATTAAATTTTAAAAAATGTCGAGGAAAACAAAAACAAACACTCATACCAAAACATAAAGAGATAGACAGAAAAAGAGATAAAAGGAGATAAAAAGAGAGTGAAAGAGAGGGAGGGAGGTAAAGATCGGGTCATATCCATTATAATGGCTAAAATTTTTAAAATATTACCTTAAAATCTTTGAAAAAAAGAATGATATGCAATATAACAACCATTGTTAAATTTATTTCATTCTGTTTTGAAAACCTATATTGTTATTGCTTTGGGTTTGCTGTTGTTGTTTATCTCTTTTGCTGTTTGCTTTTCTTTTCTGACTTTTTGCTTTTTAAAATTAAAAAATAGCCAGGAATTTAGCTTAGTGGCCTAAGTGCCTGCCTTGCAAGTGCAAGGTCATGAGTTCAATCCCTGGTACCAAAAAAAAAAAAGAAAGAAAAAAATATTTAAAAATAAACAGTTGGCAAAGAGGTAATGGACATGGCTGATGGAAATGAAAATTGGTATAATCATGTTTGAAAACAGCTTTGCACTTTAAGATGTTAAACATATACTTTGTATATGAGTCAGCCATTCCAACCAAGACATACATTCAGGACAAAAGCAGCATATGTGTATTTAAAGACTTGCACACAAATATGCACAGCTGTTTTATTTATAAAAGCTAAAAACAGCAACAAGCCAATGTCCATTCACAGATAAACTGAAAAATTACAATAGATCCAGAAGATGGAATACTGTGCAGGAATTAAGAAATAAGTTAATGGTACATGCAAAAACATGGAGTAATCTCAAAGGATTTATGCTTACAACACAAACCAGATACAAAATAGTACAATTAGTGTGATCCCATGTTTATTAGTCTAGAAAATGTAAAAATCTATCCCTAGTAACAAAAAGATCAGAGATTGGATGAGGCACAAAAGGGGCAGAAGAAAAGAAATTGTGGGGGGAGGGTGATATATATGCTTATTTTTTAATTATTATGATAGCTTCATAATGAATACACATATAAAGTTATTAAATTGTAAACTTTAAACCTGTAGATATTTATATGAACTATTTCTCAATTTAAAGTGAAATAATCAACAGGTTCCTCTGTAGAAAAAAAGAGACTAAAAATCATGGCAATGTATGAAAATCCACTAGACCCTCCTAAATAAATAAATAAATAAATGCAAAAATTTATATATGGATTATGTAAATAATGTGAAATTCAGGGGGGTTTTTTTGCTAGATATAACAGCAGTATCATAGCCAATGTTTTCCCTAGAAGATCTATGCAAAACAATTTAAATTCAAGAGTTATGATCTCTGCAAATCATGCAATCGAATAAGAGAAAAATACTGAGAGAAAGAATACAGTATGATGCAATAATTGTTGAATGTAGGTTGAGATTATGCAAATGACCATTTAACTATTTTTAAAATTATGTTGAATTCTACACTATTTTCTTTCATTTTACTCATCTTCATTCAGTAAAAATAACAGGAATATTTTAAACTATCCTGTGCAGTAGAAAATGTCAGTCATAACATTTACTTAATTGGTGAAAATGAATCCTATATGTGGCTGGAATCATACCACATATTACAACCTAGGGCTAACCCAGTTACTCTAACAAAAGTAAAAATAATGGTAATATCTGCTGCCATTGATATTATATTCTATAGTGTTTATATGTCTTTTAAATCTCATTACTTGCTCCCCCCCAGCGGTATTAGTTATTAAACCCAGGGAATTTGCTCTGAGCTACATCTCCAGCTCTTTATTTATTTATTTATTTATTTATTTATTTATTATTTTTATTTTGAGACAGGGTCTTTTTAAATCTCTTAGTTGCCCAGGCTTTACTCAAATTTGCAATCCTCCTGCCTCAACCTCCCATAATGCTGGGATTACAGACATGTACCTCCACACCTGTTTTCTCATTTCTATTAATGTAATTTCTTTTAACAACCTTAGGATGTAGATATGGTCATGATCTACTATGACTGCATGTTTCTGTCCCCAAATTAATATGTTGGAACCTAAATCCCCAATATGATGATATTTGGTGTCAGGGAATTTGGGAGGTAGTTACATCATGAATGGGGGGCTCTGTCTTTGAAATAAAGAGACCTGAGTCTTCACTTCCTGAGCACCTGCACTCTCCTCTTCTTCTTCCTCTGTCTGTCTGTCTGTCTGTCTGCCTTATCACCTAAGAATAACGTGAAAAGACAACTGCTGCAAACCAGAAGAAGTACCCTCACTAGATGTAAGGTCTCCAGAGCATCTTAAATTTAGTCTTCCCAGCCTCTAGAACCGTGAGATCAAGTGGTCTGCTGCTTAACAGCCAACCAGATAATCCTATTCTTTCATACAAGCCCAAACTGATTAAGACATCATTGCTACTCTGTAGATGAGAAAAAAGCACAAAGATTAACTAGCATGCTCAAAGCTAGTTACAAGGTCACTGGAAGAAAGCACCTACACCTGGGCAGTCCACAGCCCCATTCAGTGCTCTCAAAGCTGAACTGATGACTCCCATGGCTCACTAATGTGAGATCAGAACAAAAGTGAGGCGAGAACAGCACAGCTGAAGCAGCCCCGATGAGAATGGTCAAGGTGGACCTGTGGTAAACAGCTGTGTTCTCTTCCTGCTCCTTGGCCAATATTGCCACATGCTTGGATTTTCTAAGAAAAATCAGAGATTTGGGGTTTTAGGTAAAATTTGCTGGTGACTTCTGATTATTTCTTTGTATTGATTTTCTATTTCTGATAGCACAGTGCTGGTAAGAAGTAAAAATTTTAGGATTGAATCTGGTCCAAACACTGCCAATTTACAACGGATGGCAAAACATTTAAAAGCCTATTCTCATGGCTGCCTTAAGAAATATAGTAACAATTTCCAAGAAATTCTATCTTTTTAGACTCTATGATCTAAGCCAAAAGTTCAACCATTTGGCCCCATCCACAGGTTTACTGATTCACAATATTTCTGAAACGAGAAACACCTAAGATAATAAAACAACAGATGGATAACAGACTTTGTAGAACGAACAAACTGTGCATACAACTCTGTGCATTCCTTAGCTCTCCACCATTGCTCCACTGCTCCATGTCAGTGGTACACTAAGGAGACACCAAGTCCAGCAACGACAATGCTGGATAAAGAACCCTTTGCTTATTCTCTCCCTACCCAGTCCCACCTCATCAAATTTTCAGAAGGGTAGGCCTAAGAAACCTCACAAATGTAGACAGACACCACACTTTATCTGGCCTGTGCTTTTGCTTCTGAGCACCCCACACAGGATCAAAGATTTCTGCAACTCTCATAGCATTGTGTAGTCTTAGCTTGGGCCTCTGGTCTCCAGTCCTACCTGCTTTTCTTCATGCCATCATTGTCTCAGCTTCTCACTGATGGGTATAATAGACTTAGTGTTGGGCTTCATCAACAAAGCAAAGTCGTCAGCCTCAGCACCAGGACAAAGTCTTACGCTTCCATGTTCTAAATGCAATTTTGCACCACAACGCACTGCCTGAGGTTGGGGCAATGTACATGAAGACAGTCCCCTGCCACCCTGGCTGATGGCAAGCAGGATCATACATGAGTCTCATGGTGTAAGAGATGCATGACACTCCATGTGCCAGTGATACGGGATGAAACACGAATGTGTCCCACTGCAGTACACAGGGTCATTTTAAAGCCCTGTCTGTTACCAAGGGCCTGGTAATATCTGTGCTGTCAGACACAGGAGCGAGTGGTAGAGAAAGACCCTTGACCACCAAGGTGGACTCTAAACTGGGTCACACCTGAGTTTCACAGAAACCTGCACAGTTCTAGGAGCACAGCAGACACACCCTGGGCCCACTCCAAGTGGTCCAAAACTCAAGTGTATCCCACCCACGGGCTCTACCTGTGTGAGCCAGGGCAGGTCTGGAGGCTCTGTTCTGACCCATTTATGGGTCTTACGGTTTCTACAAGGCATTGGGTCTTTCCAAGGCAGGTCTGAAACTGAACTCTAAAACAAAGCCCTGTCATAGCTTTCACACACAGTCATCCATGATGATGGGGTCCAAAGCTGTGGTTGCATTCAGCCACCGGGGCCAAGGCAGAAGCAGCAGACTGTTGGTACCAGACTGATGGTTGGGCTCATGAGGTTTTGTTCAGCACCTGAGTTCTCCATTGGTAGGCCTGGTGCTAGGTTTCTCTTCTAAGTTCTGGACTTACGTTTCTCTCTTTTTCCCAGGTGGGCTTTTTATTTTGTTATACAAAAATCCAGCACATGGCCTCTCACCTGATTGCTCTGGCTCTGGTGAAGGAAATTTAAACCATGATTAGCTCCTCAGTTTGGCTGTGCTGTGGGGAGACATTCACAGAGGATGTTCCTCTGCCACCATCTTGCTCCATTCTTACAAGAAAAGAAAAAGAAAAACAGAAATATAAAGTAACAGTGCTCAGGGAAGAGATTTTGCTGTCAGGCTTATGTAATTTTTTTAGGAGAACAATTACTTTCTACATGCATATGTAGGAAATCTTGTTCATTTATTTTACTTGTTTATACATCTGCAGATAATGACAAACTTGAGGGAAAGAGATTTAAGGATTGGAGCAATTAGTTAATTTGTGACTGATTATTAAAAAAACATATGCAGTGCTGTGCTTCTCCAGAGGCAAGAGTTACAAATTACCATGGTTGTTCCTGTTGCCAACGCCACTGCTGATGTTTTGTTGTTTTTAAAGGATTGCCAGCTCCATATGTTTGTGAATATTAATATTGTCGAGGTTTCCCGGTTGCCATAGCCGCTGCCTTTTGTCCAGTAGGACTGGACGCACTGAAGTCAGACTTGGGAAGTAGTCACAAGTTCAACACAAGTTCAACAAGGCACGTTGTTCAGTCTATAAACAGCCCCTTCGCTCTCTGTAATTCCCAGCCTTGTTGGTTTTGATTCACTGATGGACGGGCATATGCTTCCAGCCTACTACCCTCTCTCACCTGTGTTTCAGCCAGAGCAATCGTCCTCTCTCTACTCCTCCACGCCCCTGGTAAGCATCCTCTGTGCTCTTTTGCACCCTTGCACATACATTTTTACTTTATCCTTCTAACAACACTGCCTCTACCTTCTCTTCTGAACAGGCACCTGAGAAGCTTGGCTTCTCCCAGATCACATCAGTATTGAACTCAAATTACGCAGACACTGGTGATGTGATTTTTTTTTCTCTGACCTATTTTCCCCATCATACCAATATTTTAGGAAGTTCAGGTAGGTCAATATCAACCTCAATTTTTCTCTTTCCTCTTCCTCCGTATTTCCCCTTGGGGACTACTCCACCGTTTCACCTCCTCCATCTAAGTATGCCATTGTTTTCTGTTGTCTCTCATGGTTTTTTAACTTCTGTAGAAACCCAAACATTTCCTTTCGTCCGGTCCCCACTCATCTTCTTGAATAACTGCACGCAGGTGAGTCTCCACTTCCACTAGTTTCTCTCCTTCAGTCCAAAGCTGTTGCTTCATTTCCATCCTTTGCTAAGTTAAGCTCTGCCTAAAGATTTAGCTCAGATGCTTCCACCATGATGATAAGCTTTCTGTAATTTAAATGATGGACAATCATCCCAAAAGCATGTGAAGCTGTTAGATATCAATTTAGGAATGTGGGCTGTGGATTAAACTACATAGGTAAAGTTATAGCTTTACCATTTAGTGCTACTATGATTCAGGTTATTTACCCTTCTAGCTCTCAGTTTCCTCCTCTATAAAATGGTGATATTCATACTCTCCATTTCAAAAACTTGCTATATTAAAAGAGGTAATTCCTGGATATAATTTAGACTGGTTAATAGTAAGAGTAAATCTAATGCAGAGTAGCATTTTTAAAAATCCAGAAGTCTAAGACTAGCTTGCTTATTTCAAAATCCAGAGGAAAAGTTATTTCAGGCTGAGTTTGACTCAGTTGCTCAACTACAAAATCAAGAACTTGGTTTCTTTTCTTTTCTTTTTTTTTCCCATCTGTTCTGCCTTCCAAGGTATCAGATTTAGGATAAACTTGGCTATCTCTCATACTTACAAAAAACTATTACTCTGCTATTGGTTTTAACATGATAAAGTGAACAAGATGACCCTTTCAAGAAGTTCTCACAGAAAAAATGAGGTAGAACTTTTCCAAATCTGCTCGGAAAATCTCACATAGCTTATTCAGTTGTTAACACCAATTCATTCCTGAAACATTCCCTGAAGCAGAGATTCAGACCTACTCAAATGGTCTAAGCTCTATAGTGTAGGGAAGAGAGATCAGAGGTCTCGCAGAATACGTTTTCTTCTATAAACTGAACAGAAAGTACAAGATGGGAAGGAGAGAGATGGATGTGGGAGATGGCATAATATCTTCCAGGGGTGTCAAGTCCTGAGCTAAAAATAAACAATCAACACTGAACTGAAATCATCAGTTACCACTGTCCATTTTCACCATTGTTGCTGGTCTTTATTTCATTTTCTTTATTAAAGTGCCTCTTCATACCCTCCCATCCTCACACTTGTAAAATCCTTAAGAGAATGTGCTTTACTGATCTGCTTTACAATTCCACTAACGTGAAGTTTAAACACCAATATATCTATCCAAACTCTGTATCTAGCAGCACAGAGACTATAGCTTCAATATGGGCTAGTTGAAATAAATGAACAGACCATAAAAATGTTCCTACCCCGTGTCAACATCTCTCTAGGATTTATAGATCACAGGACAATACAATACACTTTTCAAATATTCTTTCTTATACAAAATAATATTACTAACCCACTGTCAATTTCACAGGCACAAGAAAAGGAATGTTTTTGTATTTTCAAACTGATCAGTAAAAGTTTTCCTTGATCACAATTATATCTAATTTATTTTTTTAGTATTCTTTCATAACTTTTGAAGTAAATTATTTCATTTGACCAGACTAGATTCACCACAAAGAATATCCTGAAACACATGATTTGTTTTAGTATATATAGCCTCATAATAAGTTTTTTAAAGATATTGAATTAATACATTTTAATATTACCTCTACTTCTCAAAACAAATTATCAAGAAAAATTCCAGAATTATACAGTGTGAAGTTATAAAGTATTATACTGGAAAAGACTTCTGCATAAAGATTAATCTAAAAAAGTCTTATCTTTCCATAAAATATATTTCATCAAATATATTTCATCTTTGGATTAATATAACAAAGATGCATGCCTTATTCTGTACTATTTTAGTGAATAAAATTATTTTTAATCAAGTTAATTGTAATACTTGTAAAACATAGATAATATTGGTAATTCCATAAAAATACAACTAGCAATTATATAGCTATGGTTTCTAGAAAGATGTGGTAAATGATCTGTGAAGGTTTTTTCCTTAAGTCTTTATATTCTTTTAAAGTCAAAAGGATTTCAGAATTTTATTACCTGAAAAATATCTCACTTTTTAGACTTATAAAACTTAGAAATGTCTTTGAGAAGCTAAAACGTACTGGTATCTCGGGGTTAAAGTAAGAGAAAATGTGTATCCTTTTAATGGAACAGAAAGGCTGTAACCATGCAAAACCATTTGTTCTGGTTTGTAAAGGCTGTGTAGTGAATTTTAAGAGAAGAATCGGATGAAAGAGTAAAACAACAAGTGTTTAGACAATATAAACTAGTCAAATCATCCGAACTTCACAGAAAAAAGTAATAAATTTTAAAATCAGAATGATGGCACATGTGCTCAACTAGGTAATGCTGCATACGTAAAGCTACATTATGTATTATACATCTAATAATCCATGTGCATAACCAGTCACATTTTTATTTCGTATGCATTTAAAATTGCCACTTGGGTTTATCTCTAGCTGCAAGCTTTTCACCATGCAGTACAAAGTGAAGCCTCAGAAAATAATGAACCAGCATAAAGGACAGCTAATGCAATGGACAGTAGTATATCCCCACAGAATTTTATTCCTGGTTAAACTCAGTGAAGTAGATATTGTTACCAGAAGCTAAAATGTTATATAATTTTGTTCTATGCCTCTGAGTATTGGGAATCAGATCTCAAAGCCCCTAGCAGCATTGTAAGGTGAAGTCTAACCAATAAATCTCTTTCCCAAAGCAAAATCCAGCAGAGAGAGTAGGCACCATTGATTTCACACAGTCAACTAAATAGCCAACAGCCTGTGAAATATGTTATTCTGTTACCTCTGTTGAATTTTGGTGATGAGTCACTCAGCTGAGGCTTTTGATATTTTCTCAGTAATCGGCTGCTTGATGAAATAGCCAAAGTTCATTTAAGCCAATACTCTCTGCAGTCTTCACTCTGGCTTCTTTGGCAAAGCTAAGTATAAAAACAGAGATACAATCACTGTCATTGAAAGAATTCTCTTGATAATGTTTATAAAGCCACATTGTCTCGAGGTACAGATTAAAAATAGGCTTAAAAACAGATTTTCAGAATCACTTATTCTTCAAGGAAAAACAAAGACAAAAATTAAATGCCACTTTTATCTCTAAAGTTTAAGCAAGGTGAGAATTTGGAAGAAAAAAGAACATAAATTTTTTTTTTCTTGTGGAAGGTCAAAAAAATGCACTTCTGTTGACTCTAAAATTTAAACCTGCAGACCTTCCAAAAGAGTACATTCTATAAAGACATTCATAGACAATATTCAAAGATACATAAAGATGTCACAGTATTGAAGTGACTATATGAACTATAATAAGTCCATACAGTAAAATTCCATGGAGCATAGAAAGAATGAAACTAATCTATATGTACAGATATATGAAATACCTCAAATACATTGCAAAGTGAATAAAAGAAGTTTGAATAACTGCTTTTTTGATATGATGCCATTTGCATACTGATACCCATTTGTGATTAAAAAAAAACCTTACAGATATTTTCCCTGTATACACAAAAATTTCTGAAAAAGATATTGCAGGACTGTAAATATCCAGGCTGGGGAACAGAGTCAGCCCTATATGGGACACTTGAGGACCTTCTCATTTATTCATTTCTTATTTTTTTCACCATAAGGACAAGAAATTCTCTTCTTCTCTACTTGTTCATATGAGAATGAAAGTGCATAATAGCTGTCTAGTTTTAAAAAACTGTCAGACACCAGGAAATCAATGAATGTTCAACATAAGTGAGTCCATGCTCAAGCATGGACACGTGTGCACATGCATGTACACACACGCAGAAATGCAGGCTTCTACTAGCATTATGGCATGACTGTGTCCACCTGTTCACTTGATCTGGCACTGTGTAACATCTGACTCTTCCCCAAACTCAAAAAGATCATCAAAGATACCTGGTTTAAATCATTTCAGGACATCAAGGCAGTCAAAACACTGCAACTAAAGATACTTCCCAAAAGAAGTCTTCCATAATTGTTTCAAAAAGTAGAAAGAATGATGGGATGTGATCATAGCAAGGGTAAATATTTTGAGGGGGATTAATAGCAATATATCTTTTATTCTAATAAATTTGTTTTTACTTAAATATTCACCACATACACAATAAACACCCTCTACCAACTTCTGAAACCTGTTAACAGTACACTGTGTTACATGCCCATGATCTATGATTCATCTCCGTTATCTTCTAAGTATCTTTATTTCAAGAGATGAGGGCAGGAAGGAACAGGGAGAAGAGTTAATTTGGGTGTTGTCTGCTGATTCCTAGCTTAGTTTTTTTTTTTCAAACAATGCAAAATGTTGTATTTCATCTTCCATTTCCAAAATGGGAGGAAAAACATTCTATCGATAGCATAGGAAATCCCTTCATCTTACTCCCTACCTCAATCAATCTTGAAAGAAAGGTTAGGGTGGAAACACTTTAAAATACTTATGATTTTATTGATAACCATAAAAATGATGATATTTCATAAATAACGTTGTTGAAATAACACACATCAAATGGTAGAGATTTTGATGGGCAATAAGGTTCATAACTCATTTCTTCTGCTCCAAAGAACAAAAACAAAACAAAATAAGATGTTACTACCCACTAGGTAGGTAGTCAGTCTTAAAAAGATGTTTTTCAGCTGGGCATCATGGCACGTCCTTGTAATCTGAGCACTCAAGAGGCTGAGGAAGGAGGATCACTGAGAGTTCGAGATCAGCCTGGACCACAAAGTGAGCTGCAGGCCGGCCTGAACTGCATAGCGAGACCCTGCTTCAAAAAGATTAAAAAAAATGTTTTACTTGCTCTCATACAAAGCACTTGAGAAATTTGGAGTAAGCAGCTCTTATTTTTATTTGTTTGTAAATTACTTATATCACACAATTTGATTAATGTATTATGAATAATGTATTGTGAATATTATTTGTTTGTAAATCACATATATCACACAATTTGACTAATGTATTATGAATATGACTAATGTATATGAATGAAATATAAAATCTGAAATTAAAGTAGATGGTACTTAAAACATAATCAAGATTCTAGTATTTTTCTCACATTCACTGGAACACTGTTCCCAATAACTTAGTTACTATGATGAGGTCTCACATACAACTGAAAAACGTATACATACACATAAAGTATCACTACTTCAGCTACAACAAGTGAAAAACTTCAAGACAATTCTTAGCACTCGTATGTCTCCTAAAAGAGCTTAGGGGAAAAAAATCAAATTGAGAAAATAAATTATTGCTTCCATTTGAGTGAGTGATAGTGAGTATTTGCTAGGTGCCAGGTATGTCAAGAGCCTCACAATACCTTAGACTTAAAGTTCTCAACAATTCTGCATGGCAACTGTTATGCCCATTTTACAATACAGAAACAGAGGCGTAAAGAAGTCTAAGATCAGCTGGTTAGAAACTAGTAAGACCTGAAATCAGAATCTCAATAGGATTCAAAAACTTGCACAATCAATTAAAAGGTAAATATTTGGTGTTAAAAATGAGTAAGAGTTACTGTAAAATCTAAAATTACAAGATACTATGTAGTCAAAAAAAGGAGAAACAGTTTGCAAGCTGAGTCTTCTTTCCTCCTGTGTCTCTGAGCTCTAACACCTATACTGAAAGACAGAGATCCTCTAACTAAAGGTGAGAGCACCCACAGGTTTACCACAGGGCACAGAAAATCGTAGAAATTTTTGTAGGAAAGATTTAGATGAATTTTTTTCACAAATATCTAAGTTGCTTCTTTACATCCCCCATATTAATTCCTTTGAATTAAAAATAAAACCCTGCATGGACTTAATTTTTTAAATCCCCAAATATGAAACTATACAAATGATTTACGCAAAAAAAATTTTTCAAAGAATTTTTTCTGAGCCATTGGTCCTCAGTGGAGGAAGATTTTATTCTAGGAAAATAATTAATGCTATATCAGAGACAATTACTCAGATGTGTTTATCAGAGTACTGCTAACCACAATACCTTAAATTACAGTAGCCCCATTTGTTATAAAACTGGAGCAGTCAGGCATGGTGGTGCCCATCAGTAATACCAGTATACCAATATAGCAGAAAATGCATCCCAGCCATTCTGTTAGTTGCCCAGGTAATAGTTCCTGTTGCTAGTGTCTCCTAAAAATGGCTGGTACCTATAATGCACAACTGGTCATAATGAAGTATATTGTAAGAACCAACCAAAGACAGACAAATACTCTGACTTTTGCTAGTAGCCCCATAAAAGCCTCCCTTCCTGAGCCTTTCAGGCACTGACATTTTGATTTCTTGCCAGTGCCCAGTAAACATAAATAAATTTGTCTCCAAATCCTTGGTGTCATTTTGCTGTTTCTGTTTTCTATTGTACCAGTACTCTAGAGGCTGAGGCAGGAGGATTGCTGTGAATTCAAAGCCAGCCTACCTTACAAGTGAGTTCAAGGCAAGTGAAATCCTGTTTCAAAAAGACAAAAAAGGAAAGAAAAATAAAATAAAACTATAGGCATTAATAAGATTCTGCAAAAGAATATTTAATAATACAAGAAAATGTTTATATTTATATGCCCTAAAATATATGGTTCATATGATTAAAGTATCAGTTCACTGACATGAAAAATATTTTGCAAGACTATCAAATAAAATATTAATGCCATTTGTTGCTGAAGAGTGGTACAGAGTTTACATAAAAGAGTATTTCATGCACAATGTCAGTAAAACATATATACTATGTCCATCCTCTTCCTGTGAGTTGGTGCTATTTGTGGGCCCTGAGAATGAGAACCAGACTGCAGCCCCTTCCCATGAGGCAATGCCATTCATGGGCCATGGGGAGGAGAATCAGACACCAGCCCTCTCCTATGAGTCAGCATTAGTTGTGTGCTGCAGGGAGGATAAGTAGATGACAGCCCCTTCCTGTGAGATGACACCGTGCATGGGCCACAGGGAGGAAAACCAGGTGCCAGCCCCTCCCTGTGAGTTGGTGCCACACATAGGCTATGGGGAGGAGAAGCAGATGGCAGTCCCATCCTGTGAGTTGGTGCCATTTGTGGGCTGTGGGGAGGAGAACAAGATGCCAGTCCTTTCTGGCATAGAGGCTGGGAGACAAGAAGAGCCAAGGTCCCCCTCAGACTCCATAAGTGACCAGCTGATCCAAAGAAACACAGGCTGAAACAATAGCTGTTCAAATAAAATACAACTTAATGCTTATAGTGTTAAGTGTTTCACTGACTTTGCAGGCCTAAAGTTGGTAGTCTGATCATCTATTTAGAGGATAACAATACACAGTATAGCATCTATGGAGAATCTCCTTCTGAAGATGGTAGCCATTGTTAATTCCTTATTATCTTATTTTAAAGTTCTGTATCATTTTCAGTGTTTTGTTTGGCTTGGTTTTATTCTGTTCTGTCTTGTTTGATTTTATTATATCTGATGGCATGGGCAGCTATTTCAAAGAAAACAAGATATATTCTGGTAGCCATTTTGGACTCACTATTATCTTGTTTTGAAGTCATTGTTTTTTAAATTTATTTATTTTTGGTTCTATTCTGCTCTCTTTTATTTGATTTTTCTATGTCTGATGGTATGAGCAGCTGTTTTCAAGATAGCAAGAGCCATTATGGTAGCCACTGTTGATTTCCTATTATCTTGTTTTGAAACCCTATTCACTTACACTGTTTTCTTTTGATTGACTTTATTCTGTTTTATTTTGCTTGGTTTTATAATGTCATTGTTTTATTGATCACTTTTGTGCCTAGATTTTATAACCTGAACAACTACTTCTGAGATAACAATATGCAATATATTAACTAGTGTTAATTCCATACTTTAAAAAAAAATTCTGCATCCTTTCTATCCGTTTTTTTCTTTTACTTTTTAAAATAAAAAATTTTAAATTTTAAAAACATATATACTATCATAGTACAAAGGAAGAGCATAATTGATATACTATTATTTCAAAATCTGTATGAGCATCTTAACTATGTCAGTTTTTTTATCCTTTCTTTTCTAAATTTGTCATTGGAAGAATTTTATTTCCTGACATCAAGTTTTTAATAATAGAAAAGAGAAGCATTGGGTGTTTCTCACCAGGAATATTCTCAGTGACAGCAGAGTTCACTGGAATATTTTTGTTCAGAGCCAAAATAGTACCTACTATTCTCATGCCACCTTCTTAAAAGTTTTCATTGTGACACTATGACTCCAAAGTTACTGTTACCCACACCAGGAATGGTACAATCAAGACACCACAAACTAAGTAAATGTCTGAAAATGTGTTCGCTCCCAATATCCCCATATCAGAAAATTTTATGAGAAGGGATTCTAATATTGTCTGCTATGCAGTCTCATAACCTCCATATTGGATTTCAGAGGTAATATTAATGTTTGCATGCTGACAAATTATCCTTCATTTTAGTTACCAGTAACCTCAGTATGAACAAGCAAAAACTAAAATTAATAAAATGACAGAAAATCTTCACACATTCCATAAGAGTTATATTAACAAACAAAAACATCTACTAAGAGAAGGTTTGCGGCACAATAGAGTTGAGCTTCTGCACCCCACTCTGGCCAGAGAAGGAGAAAGGAAGAAAAACTGGAGAAGGAAAAGGGGAGGAAGGAAGAAAGGACTTTAATCACTGACAAAAGAGCAGTGGTAGCACAAAATATACTTTGTTCATCTGTTCTCACCCAAAATGGATCCAAATGGTATGAAGTTATGTCTAGCACAAGGACCATTTACTCCACTCCTGAAATATTAAAGAACAATATTTTCTTAATAGCTACAGAAAAGAAAAGGTTCTTTTCTTATAGTACTTGTTCATCCGTATATTGCATGTCATTTTAATCACTGAAAACACATTACCTCTCTGCTGACTCAAGATGATAAAATAATCGCACATGTACACACGCGCACACCCACACACCCCTTAATTCCCTACTAAAATTTTAAAATATCATAGAAATAACAACAAATACATTATTAAAACCCCTATGATTACTGAAAAATCGAAAATCATTCCACAAGTGAACCAAACTTCAGAGATATTTTTGAAGCACAGAGAATGAGCAGACATAAATTCATAGATGACTTCAAGTAAAACACAATCCAAAGACACAAGAGAGGAGCGCTCAGAACCACATTTCTCCAGTGGTGACACAGAGAAACACTAGCCTCTGAATCATCAGGGCCAGAAGGAGCAGCGGGAATGGAGGCAATACTTAGGGTTACTACTGAGTGGACTGGTTACCTCCGTCCAACATCCAGTGTGTATTGCTAGGTTGACTACAATACATGACTCTGATCAAATGCAGAAAGAAACAGGCCTTCAGATCTGCATGGTCCAACATAGTAACACACAGCCAGCTAGTCGCCCATGTATTGGATAATGCAACTACAGAATATTTCAAAATCATTTCAGAAAATGTGATTTGATGTCACAACTCCAAACAAAGTGGGAAGTCTAGAGATAGGGGCAGAGATGGGAAAGTCAAAGCAAGAGAGATGGAGTAAAGTGAATTTTGTCATAAGAGCCAGGCCTGGAAATGAATCAGAAATGATCCAACACAACTTTAGACAAACAGGAAGGAAAAAGAGCAGCTCTTTGCAAAACTGAAACAAACTTTCATTTTCTTTTCTTATTTGAGTAAAACTCAGCAAGAATTGTAATGTGAAATATCTTGGACTCTGAATGACTATGGGTGCCCATATTTGTAGCTATACAGTTTTGACACTTCCTAAGCAAATTACTAACACTTTGTACATATTTTCTCATCTTTAAAACCAAATAATGGTACTATCTCCCTCATAGGATCAAGAAAGTATTGAGTTTATTTATACAAAGCTCTCGGCTAGTGTTTACCATTATTTATGACCACAGTGCATCATACTAGACTCAGAACAAAGCCATTCATTTTTGTTTGTTTCTTTGGGGCTTTAAAATACCATCTTACTAGGTTATCTATGTTGTCTGGGCTGACTTTAAACTCACATTTTTCCTGCCCTTGCATACAGGGTAGTTGGGAATACAGGCACATTTCCCACAAAGGCTTAGACTAGAGGCATTCTGAATTTGACCACAGTGAAAAAGCTAAAGTTGATACCAGCCCTCCACCCTTCCATGCCAAGAAAATAATCCATGCTCCTGTACAAATGGTTTACAGATAATTGGTCTACAGTTAGGCCTCCGTTACTGTGAAATCCTGGTATTTCAACAAGACAACAAAACTGCTGAGAAAGCAAGCCACCAACTCCAGCAGTCAAATCCATCAGATATATACATGAAGAAAATCAAATTTGAGATATTTGAGGACAACAAAGACATAATAAAGAAAAATCAAAATAAACATGGAAATTGACCTAGGAGGAAAAAGACATTACATAAGGACAATTTTCTTAAATTTCAGGTTGTACATAAGTTACTTTACAGATAAAACAATAAAGCACTATTTTTTAAAGTAATTAAAATTCAAGAAACTGTACATAAAATTGGAAAAACGTTGGTCAAAAATAGAAAACCAAGAAAAATAGTGGAACACTTATATCTTATGGACAGAAGAATATAAATATTGATTACTTTTGTACATTTTGTAAATGCATATTTAAATGGGTTTATTAAAATTTAATAGGATTAACTAAAACAAATATGATGTATGAACAAAAAAAGAACAAGAAAAAACTTGATTTATTTAGTGAAATACAAAACAAATAAAAATAGGTGGGGCTGGGGACTTAGCTCAGTGGCATAAGCACCTGCCTGGCAAGCACAAGGTCATGAGTTCAATCCCTGGTACCAAAAAAAAGTGTATATTCAAAATACAAACAGAAAACACTAAATATAAAAGAAAAAATAATGCTGTTTTTGCCACCATATTATATTCCTTTTACAAGAGGAAAAATATAGGTTCACATTTGGAAGATATCATCTGTGCGCTATATAAAAGTGCAAAACTCTAAACAAAACAGGCTGATTGTAATGATATGTTCAAAAGTATACCTATAAATGCAAACCAAAAAACCCAATGTGGTGTAAAATTATATAATACAAAATTTAAGTTAGCAAGTATTAAATGAACTTGAGCAGTGTGTTTTATATCAATAGAAACTATATTTCACCCAAAATCAAGCAAAGAGAAAAATATTTATATTCCTAATAATACCAAATAAAAATATATGATTATTAGCAAAGACATTTTTTAAACTATTCTAATCATGATAATACTTTACATATTTCTTTAAAAATTTAGGTCAAGTAATTAAATACTATAAAATGTCACAAAATATCTCAGTGACAATACCTAGTTAGGTTTCATACATCTAATAGAGAATGTATAACTTCAAATATCCATGAAATATTTATAAAATTTTATTCCAGAATCCCTCCAGAAGCCATAATTTGCCAGAAGTAGAGAATATTTGATGTATTACCAGATGACAACATAGAAAGGAGTCATTTGTGTAGACCAAATAAATTTCCCATAAAAGAAACAGATCTTCCCTCACAGAATTCTGAATAATTTATGAAGAGTTCAGCTCCTTGAAGAGTTTAGCTCTTTACCCCTTAAATACGGGCTAGACTTACTGACTTGCTTCCAAAAACAAGAGTCTGAAAAAGAAGGAAAAGTAACTTTACATTGGTAATCTTGACAAGCACTCCTTCAGATAGATGATCTCGGTTGTAGAATCACTGATAGCTAGCTTCATAGTACCTTTCAATACAACATAATGACAATGTCATCTCTCCTCTTTTATGTTTCTTTCATCATCATTTAATAATGGGGAGAGCTTCACACAAACCCAAAGTGAGGGATATTCTACAAGAAAAAAAAACTTGACCTGAAAGTATTACCTGAATTATGGAACCTTGTCTGGGCTGATGATCTGTACTGTGTCTCAGCACTTGGATCCTCCCTCCCTAGATTATGTGCAAAAAGGTTCTCAGAATGGTTCTTAGTAGTTTTTAGCAAGCACGTTTATGGAAGGACAAACAATACACCCTAAACAAGGTTAGATTTATAAGGATTGCATAGTTGAGAGAGTTTTAAGTGGACAGAGTCAAAGGTAGCACCTGACAGTAATGAATATATGACCTCAAGAAAGAAGGGCAGGCCTGGATGTGGTATCCTATGTCTGTAATCCCAGCACTCTAGGAGGCTGTGGCAGGAGGATAAAAAGTTCCAGCCCAGCCTAGACAACTTAGAGACTTATCTGGACTTATCTCAAAATTAAAAATAACTAAAAGGGTCAGGGATGTAGCTCAGTACAAGGTTCTGGTACCACACACCACACACACACACACACACACACACACACACAAAGAAAAGAAAAGAGAAGAAAAGAAAAGAAAAGAAAAGAAAAGAAAAGAAAAGAAAAAGAGAAGAAGCAAAGCACAGGCAGCAACCAGAGATAGCAACTACCGCAAAGTTCATGGTTAGTTTCTCATTTGTTTTTCCTAGAATTTGGAGGAGTAGTCAAGAGTTGTTCCCTCAAGTAGGGAGGAGGGTTTGGAACTTACATGGTTTTAGTCATAATAAACATGGCTGGCCAAAATCCATTGGGAAGAAGCCAAAATCACATGTAAATACAGTAAGGAAGGACTAATTGGATAGATAGGTCACTGTGGGACACCAAGAAGTTGGTGACCCTAGGTAACATGCACTTTTCAGGAACTCTGGGAACTGCAGGGTCTGGATACCTAGAGTACTGTTTGCAAGTTTCCTCCCTCAACCTGTGGCAAGTCTCAAGTCTCTTTTGGGAAATCAAAAGGCTGATAGGGACACAAGAAGCACAGCTTTGCAGTCCCTCCAGGACTTAACCTTGGTCCCAATTTCTGAGGAACCAGTCTAATCCTTTTTCAAGAGACATAGTGAGAGCTATAAAAACCCTGCATGGGAAAATATCCTCAAATTTTCACAGGATTAGGACTTTACTCCTGTGAATCATTGGAAGACCTGGGATTCCTTTCCAAACAATAAGAGCCCATTTCTGCTCTAAGTATAGATAAGCAGTGTCACTGTAAATGGGCACTGGTACCCAATACCCTTCTTTATCTCTGCAGGCTCCTGACAGTGTTATAGGCAGCTGAGCTAGATAGAAATATTATAGGCAGTCACACAGGGCTAGGCCCTCGAGGAAGCCAGCACAGAGGACCAAACATCTTGTGACCTTGGAGGAGACACACCTCTTTCTGTGGGCCAGATCTCAAGAAAGAAGGCAAAACAAATGCAACCACATCCTAAGTATAAACATTAGGGATTAGGTATGGATCACCTTGAGAAGCCGGGTGTCACCATCCCAATCCCCTACAGGAGGTCACTGATCCATAAGAATGCTCATTTGCTACGCAATTCGCTTCCTCATTTGTTCCTAATTTGGTCCATTTTACCTAAACAATTAATCTGATTGGTTGATCATAGATCTGCCCCACCTCATGCCCTTCTGCCTTGTAAGTTCCTAGTTTTTCCCAGTTTAGACCCACCTCACCTCATGGTTTTACTGTGTAAAATTCCCTAGAAAAGACAGACTTTTTGGCAACCCACTCAGGACCCCTTCTCTCTCTCTCTCTCTCTCTCTCTCTCTCTCTCTCTCTCTCTGACAGAAGCTTTCTTTCTCTCAGTAAGTATTTCTACTCTTAACTACCATTGTTCCTAAAATTCATTCTTCGATTTTAGAGAACACAAACTCATACCAGACATATAGTGGGTTGGGAATTTCGTTCTCTTATATCAAGAGGTTCAAAAAGTTTTTCTATTTTAAGCAGAAAGACAAATAGTTCTGCATATATAGATACTTTTTTTCTAATTTTCTTCTAACAGGTTTCCCCAGACCAGCCAGGTAGCCACATCATGCTAAGGTAGTTAAAGAATACATAATTCCCAGTATAGAGGGCCTACAGTCCCTTTCAGCAGGAAGTAGCTATATGAAGACAGAACTTCCATTCCTTAAACAACCCATAAAAAAGCAAGGGGATGTGTTCTCAGGAACAAATGAGGCAAGAGATCAGGACATGGCAAAATGGTTGGTCATGACTTATCAATTATGGAGACCTGTTCATCATGGAGATTCAGGATGTGTGCACAGGACAGCTTCCAAGGCCTGCACTTGACATCAATCAGGGAATTCTGTGTTCAATTCATCTGACATAAGCACAAGCCAAGCCCTGCACCTGATACCAATCTTCTGGCACAAGACCAAGTGGGTTTTTGAGGGGACAACCTAGATCTGAGGTCAGAATAGGGTATAAAAGATGGTGGTCATTAAACTCCTGGCTGCTGTGATCCTTTTCACCAACTCACCCTGAACTCTGCAGGTCGTAATTTTTTTCATACTTTTACTGGCCCCATTCATTCTGGAAAGCACTCTTTTCAGAGCACTTTGTTTTTTTGAATGTTCCTTTCATGTTTCTTTTTCTCTTCTTTTCTTCTCCTTTTGCCCTATACAAACATTAAAATTTCACATTCCTTGATTCTTACATCCATTCTTTGAAAAGGACTGTAAGAGACTGGAAAAGATTGTTGGTTATCATAACACCAGGTAGTAAACTCACTCATCACAGTCCCAACACCAGCCAATATCTAGATAGTTACTTACTCTATCAAAATCTGTTACAGTCATCAGAAACAAAGAAAGTCTGACAAACTGCTGGAAAGCAGGGGTAGACAGAGAGACATAGAATGTGGTATTTTGCTGCAGGAACAGGATGATGGTATCATGGAAAGTACCATGCAAGATGATGTAGCAGAGGTCAGCAATTCAATAGTAAAGGAATTTACCATGAGCCAAGTAAGGAAAGAGAGGATTTATTGAATAAGGACAGAGAGGGATGTTATTTAACATTGTTCTGAAGTTTCCAGTTAATACAAACAAAGAAGTAAATTTGTTCAAATTCAAAGTTACAATTATACAGTAGACAAGAACCAGGTTTCAATGAAAAATACTGTTACCCCCCGCCAAAATACAAATTATTAAGATGAATTCTTCATAGAACTGGAGAAAATAATTCTCAAATTACCATGGAACCAGAAGTGACCAAGAATAACAAAAGCAATCCTGGGCAACAAGTGCAAAGAGGAAGCTTCACAATCCCAGATGGGAAGTTATATTACAAAGCTATAGTGATTAAAAACAGCATGGTACCCGCACAAAACCAGACATGACAATCAATGGAAAACAATAGAGGATGCAGAACTAATCCCAAGCACATTCAACTAATTGATCTTTGACAAAGTGGCCCAAAAAATGCCCTGGAGAAAAGAGGCCTCCTTGATAAATGGTGTTAGAAAAACTGGTTACCCATGTGCAGAAGATTGACTATCTACATTTGTTATTATATACTAAACTAAAATCAAAATTGATCAAAGATCTAAATCTTAAAACAGAAACACTATCTGCTGGGAGATAAAATAGGCAAATTTTTTGAAGTCATATGAACAGGAAAAGATTTTCTGAACTGAATCCTGGTTGCATGGGAAATCAACAAGTGATAGCATATCGAACTAGAACCCTTATACACAACAACACAAACCAACAGAACAAAAATCTGAGTGTTTTATGTGTTTTACCTGCTTTTCTAGGCTGTTAGTCTGACTGTTAATCTGTATGTTGGTAATTAACTTTATGAGCATTTAAAAATAAATGTGTCTGATGCTGGCAAAAAAGCTGGGCAAAGGGGGGAAGGAGGAAAGAAAGGGAATACAGAAGGAATTAAGACATGTTATGCACTTGTACCAACTTCCCACAAACACTGTAAACAGTTCATATGATGCACAGGAGCAACAAACAACAACAAGAAGAAAAGAAAAAATACCATGGGATTTCTCTTATATGAGAATCCCACATCATAAATATAGAGCAAAATAAAAGATGGACAATAGGAAGCAAATAGATCTTTCTCAGTTTGAAAGGGGACCAAGTGAGGGGGGGAGGGACAGGAGGTGAAGAAAGGTGTGTGAGTATTATGTGCTACAAACATGGACTCATAAAAATAAATACAGGATTTAAATGGAAAAGGTGAAAAAGTAAGGTAGGTGTAAAATTAAAATATCAAAATTGGTAGCCTTCATAGCTATAAAAATAACTACTAAGAATTAATAAAAGAATAAAATATTGTAAAATCCATAGCAATACAAATATGCCCAAAAACTCATAAGAACTAAAGGAAAGTTTTAAATACTCCAGTTAAATAAGTGAAAAAAATAGTGACATTCTTGAAAAGAAAAAATCCACACTATATTATTATTTTCCTTTAATCTATCACTGTAGGACATCAATATGATTTCATCTTCACCTAGAAGTAGGGAAATCTTAATGCCAAGATTTATATGGATAAATAAATAAGCAAGAATATCCATGAAAACATGAAGTAAAACAAACAGAAAGACAAATATCACATGACTTTGCCCATATGTGGAGTCTAAAAAAGATGAACTCCTGTAGGGAGAAAGACCAGTGGATACTAGAGACTGGGAAATGGAAGGGATATGGCCGAAAAGGCTGAGGAGGGATCGGTTAATGGGTAAAAAGACACAGCTAGACTGGGAGAATGAATTCTGATGTACTGTTACAAACTAACAAAGAAGTTATCATAGTTAATGTTTTATCACATAAATCTAGCTACCTAGAAGAGAGGACCTTAAATATTCTCATCACCTAAAAATAATACATATTTTGAGATGTATAATCCAAATATTCTGAGTTAATCATTACATGATATGTATATGTACCCAGGAAATATCTGCAAGTATTATCTGTCAACTAAAAATAAAATTTTTAAAAAGTAAATAAAAACAAAGGCAGAACAGACAGGGAAAGTATCTGAGGGGAAGAAAAAAAGAGTATTAAATGGAACTGGCCCAAAGAGAAACTAAAAATTATAAAACTACAATTTTATAATACAGCAATATTATAGTGGCCCATAAAGAGATAAGCACTGGTCTATGAAAAGAGCAAAAATAACACCTAATGCACACAGAAACTTAGTATATGTTAAAGGGAATCTGAAGTAAGGAAGGAAGAGAGAACACACCATAAGGAATGTTAGGACAACTGGACAGCCATTTGGAAAACTAGATCCATATTTATATCTAGTTGCATTCCAAAAGAACAAAGGATTTTCTGAAACCAAAAATGTTCGCAGAAACTATCTGCAAATCTTTTTATTACTTCAAATTGGAAATATGTCTAATTATGACTCGATACCAAAAGAAAAGCTATATTGAAAAAAAAACGACAAAGTTATTTGCAAATATTATTACAAATAATTCCTATATATTTCTTAAATACATGAAATACAGGAAAAACCCACATATAAATGTTAGCAACTTCAGCAACACTTTGGGCAAAACATTGTCAGAATTATATTGTTCTACTGATAGGTGAAAACTAACTTTTCAGTGTAATTTAAATACATAATATAAATTTTAATTCAGACCCTGAACTTACTTAAGAGGGAAGACTGTTTTTCATATTTTCTATTGCAAATGTACACAAAACTTTGATTATAATGAAAGTAGCCACAAATAGGAGTTGAACTGAGCTAGGTCCAAAGTTCTGGTCTGCTACTTCAGGATGCGTCTTTGCATAAATTAATGCTACTGACCTTGAGCATCTCCTTCAGTTTAAAAAAAAGCAAATAAAATCTCCTTAATGGGGGTCTTGTTGGAAAGAAAATAAAATAACATCTGCGAAGCTCTAGATACAGAGTAGGGGCTGGATAGCCATTGTCTTCCCCTGCCAACATAGACGGATATAGGCAATTGCATTTCTTCTAAGGGCAAACTGATCTGAATGGAAATTTTTTTTCAAAACACCTTAGACTCACAGAATCTTCTAAGAGAAAATGAATTGGTAACAGCAATAGAACTCACTCATTTTGTAAATAATTAAATTGAGGCCACATAGGAAGATTCCAGAGGAATATCAAAAAAAAAAAAAAAAAAAAAACAATGACAGTTCTCTCTCATCCTCCAGAAATAGCCAAAAAGCGGAGCCACTGCAAAAACAAACAAAGCAAAACACTTCCGAATTCCAAACCTCAGCAGGGCTCTTAGCAGTTTTCCCTGCATTTATCCAGTCTTCACAAGCTATCCAAGGGGGCACTCAAAGCGTTAAAGAACAAGCCCCACCCCTCCTCTTTTTTTTTTTTTTTTTTTTTTAAGACTGTGCTGTGTCCTGAGAGCAGCATAAACACATTTTGGAAATGATCGCTGAAGGAACCTCTTGGACACAGCACGAGGGCTCCACCTTCAGCTTGAGACTGAAGAACTTTTGAAACGCTGCTGCTTGAATCCTAAGAAAGCATATCTAAAATAACCTCTTCTAATAAAAGTTAAACTATACAACCTTCCCCTTCTGAACACTTTACTCCAGAGTATTTACCTACTGTCCATAGGTGAAATAAGGAATCTTACAAAGTTCTATACTGATTTTAAATAAACTAGATTTTTAAAAATATGTAACATTGTCTTTAAATTCTTCAGGATTCATATGTTAATGTCATAGGGTTAGGGTTAGGGATAGTGATAGCAGAATCTGATAACGGCTTTCGTTCTAGTCCTCCTATGGTTTCATGTCATTGGACTTATGATCTTATAATAAAGGAAAAGATTAATTATTGACCACCAACCCATTCATAAATTACCAGTGGCTTTTGAATAGTCTAATTAAGTACATGGAAGGTTTTGGAGGGGAAATTTTTATCTTGACAAAACAAAGTAACATTCAGTTATATTAATTGATTTTATTTGGACACTGAAAATCAATAGCTACCCATGGGCAGTGGTGTTTTATAAAAATAAATAGCAGCAAATTTTTTCCGTAATTAGTCCCAAATCTAAGCTGAAAACTAAAACAAAATATATAATTACATAGTCACTTGGAAGATCATCTTTCTTCCATCATCCATTTTATGAAAGAAAGGTGAAAAATCTCCCACTTTTGCACAAGTCATGGCATAAAAGAGGAAAAATAGTCACTTTTCTGCATTCAAGCCTACAGATAAGGATCTTAAGCAGATACACAAACACACAGACAATATTAACCGTTTCACAGTCTGACCATAAATGAAAGTTTACTGCTAATGTATCGTATTGTTTTCTTTTTTGGCTATATCGAATGCTCAAAGTTTTTAGTCTTGGTGAAAAGCAGTTATAGATGTTTAAGATTATGGTACCTCACCTAGGTGGGAGAAACAAGAAAATCAAACTGCTGTTAGAGCCAAGATTCTACATATCTTCTAGTGGTATTTCCTAAATTCTTATCTTTTTTTCTCCTTCATGCCTTTTACAAGTCAACAATCAGAAATTACCACAGAGAAATATGAGTTTTGTGGATCCCAAGGGTGATGAAAGGGATCACCACCCCACCATAGCAATGACTGAAATCAAATCTAAACTTTTAGATTTTTTTTCTTAGCACTCCAAGTTTTCAAAGCCCTTACCCATCTAAATTTCTTTTGTAATAGAAAATGCTTTAAATTCATAGGGCAGTTGCTATGTGCTTAACTCTGTGATAAGTATTCTTAAAATGTACTTTCTTCTTCATAATGACTTAGATATTTTTGATTAACTTATTTTATCTTTAAGAAAGCAAAATACGAGGAAATTAAATAAATTGAGACTAGCTAAAGCAGCCTTTAATTCCTATGCTTTACACATATATCACCATACAGCAAATTTACCAATAATCCTATATCTAGGTGAGTTTTCAATTTGACAAATGTTTTTTAGCAATTTCCTTTTGAAAGACATCATACTTTATGAAAATGAAGAATAAAAATGTTCAGGGATTTACCCAAGATCTCAGAATAACTTCACAAAATTTGATATTGGAACTCATATGCTGAATCGCATTTCTGAAGAACAAGTGGGAAGACACGAAGAGAAACATCAGACTCTGGAATGAGACACATCTGTATTCCAGTCTCCCCTCTGTCTCAGCCAGCTGTGAAACCTGGGACAATCTGCCAATATTTCTCAATCTGTCGTATTTCTTTTCCTTAAATTGGAAAGAATAATAACTTGCCAAACTGTTATGTGTATTAGAGACACTGCATTAAAAGAACTGTACCAAGTATAAACACAAGTTGTATTACATTCATTTCAGGAAAACTAGGATCCCTAAGGCCTTTTCTTTATAGTGAAATCATCATTGTAGATTAGATCAATTTTTAGTGACTTTGGTTTTTTCCACTTGGCCCAAACAAAAAATTTACTACAATAAAAGTATGAGTCCAGATCTCATCTATTCCCATAATATTGAAGGTGCAAAATAAATGTCAAAACTCCTTTGCTCTTCCTTTCTTCTACCCTTTCTCTCTCTTCATCTCCTCTCCCTCACCTGATATATACAATGTTTCAGTGCAAGTAAAACTACGAATAAGATTAAAGTGTTTCACTCCATGGAAACAAAAGCATCAATACAAACTCTATAAAAGGAATCTGGGCTGCTGTATCTCTTATGGTAAAACAATATATCGTGATGGCAAATAATTACCCTTAGGCTAATGATTTCAATTGAAAAAAAATTGTAGGTCATGATATTATTTGTTTTTAAAACTCGCTTCCCCCGACTTCATGTCCCATTTGAAAGACAGTGACAAATACATGGCCCCTTTTCTGAAATGAGAAGAAAGTCCAGGTGTTATCTGTAAGATTTTCATTACTGAGGTAATATAAAGGAGTGCCTGTTCATCTACTTAGATACCTCACCAAAGACCATTGCTAGGGAGAAAATTTCTAGACAACCCAATTTAATTCTGCCCCACATCACAATTCATCCATTACAGATCTCTAAGAAACCACTTAGATTATCTAGCTACTGCAGAAAAAATGTTGGAATATTTGCTAGCTTTTTCTCTTTTTATAAGAATCAACTTTTCCAAATATTGGAATAGAACACTTAGCCATTTCATTTTTACTTATGACTCTTCCCTATTTTGTCACAGTTACAGATTCTTGCACAAATGTGAAAAAGCAGTTTAGTCTTCAACTTCAAATACAACAGTATCCCTCGGGGTTAAACAGGAAGCTTAGAGAAATCATCTCAGATCATGTGAATTATAAGACAGGGAAGAGATTATTGGGAAAAGAAAACAGACAAACAGAAACTTTAGGGCGAAAAATCACATGGGATGAAAAGGAGACCAGGAAACAGAAAAAAAAAAATAGTTTCCATGGATACTTAGAATTCTCCAGTTCCAGATATTCATGAAACCAAACTCTGCATTCTGTCTTTGGTTTACACATAGTTCTCTTAATCTTTCATCATTTCATTCTTTTTTTAAAAACTTTTTTTATATTTTATTAGTACCTATTTACATTACATGCAGTTTAAAGCCACCTTGGGGAGTGGGCACATGCACATATTACAGCTTGTTCATTTTTTAAAATCCTTTCCCCAACCCTGCTTTACCTTCACTCCTCTTCTAATCTCCTATCCCACTTTTCATTCTTGTTCCTATTATTAGCCTTAACTCATGTCATGGCATCTAATGTCCATATTTATTTAGGTTATTAAATTCATGTTAGTGATATATTCCACTTATTCTGTTTATTTTCCCTTTCTCTCTGCCTCATCCCTCACCCTTGTTCCCTTTGACTACTTCCCAATTGCAAGAGATCCAGCCTCCTGTCATCCTTTATTGTTCTAATCATCCTTTATTGTTCTCTTTGTACTTTGCTTCTCTCAAATGGAAGATATCATCTGATACTTAAGCTTATATCACATCATTCACTCTTAAGTGAGACTTTTGTTTCTGGTGACCAAAACTCTCTTACTAAAATATTGGAATACTGCTCTCTTCTAATCCAATTTTTCTGAACAGAGCATGAGACCCAGAAAGATAAAGTTTCTGTCCATTTTCACCCAATGAATTGATAAAAGCTGAACCAGTTCTTCCTTTACAACATACATTCTCTTCCTACAACATCGATTTCCATTTGATTCTTTAAAATGCCAAAATAGAAGTATGAAAACCCCAAATACACCATTACACACACACACACACATACACACACACATGCACAAACAAATCTTAAGATCCATCAGTTATATATGATAGGTCAACTATTGCAAATTAAACTATCACATTATGAAAATGCCAATGATGATAAGAGACATTCACGATTCAGTTACATTAAAATATGAAATAAAGCATTCACCATGATTAGTAGAATTTGGGACAGGAAAGGTAGAAATGTGTTAACTGTGGTATGACTTTAGGAGAAACTGGCTATAAAGGTTCTACTAGAAAAATGAACATTTCAGTACTTCAAGTTTTAAAGCCCACTTCCTGCACATTCAAATTCTCTCTTGATTTTCACATCTTCTCAACTGATACCAACCTGGTGACACTTGCTACCCACTGAAACAGGCAGAACTGAGATGAAAAGGAATATGAGGAAAGAGACTGAGAAAGTATAAACCCCATTTCCAATCCCGATGAATCATTTTTGACCTGCAATATTTATTGTCTATTCTGTGTCAGGCTTCATGTCAATACTGTAGTAAACAACAAAGGAAGAAATTTCCTCCACAGAGCTGACATTGTCATAGAGAAAACAGATGATAAACAATAAAATTCAATGATAACGTCACAGAAAAATGTCAAGTGACATAATGCTCAGAAAATTAAATTGTAATAGTCATTCCTTCAAGATGCATACACTTTGGAAGTGAGTCTCACGTACAATTTTTTTTAATTCTGTGAGGCAGTAGGTAACTAAGTGCCGATTATGAGTTACTTACACACTTAGAATTCATGAATTCAGAGATACTCTCCCAAAGGCACTCTTTAGCCTTGGACTTTGATCCACCAACACTATTAATGTGTGATTCTGCAAAAAGCTTGATTCAAATACCTGTGTCTTATTAACAAAGTTATTCTGCTAGAACTGTTAACCCAGAAATCAGTGGTATATAAACCTCATCTTTGATTTATACACAGTACTCAGGACCAGTCATTCTGGCCTCTGTTACTCAGTAACAAATAAGGCAAACTGCTAGGTACAAGGCTCTGTGATCCTTGTCTCAGAATCAGTGTCTCTTGGGCATCTCTCCTTTTTCCTGATGGTAATACTCATTCTTGCTAATTAGCTATTCCAAAGGTCTTCTTCTTTACTGTTCAGATGAGGAGCACCATATAATTCCCAGGACCATCACCAATAAGGCGAAGGCTCGTCTCTTCATTCATGCCTCCTTTGCCCCCTGGTTGAGCAGAGACTATCGCATTAGCAATCATAGCAAAACTAAAAACAAAATACCTCCCAGGACCGAAATTTTTCTCTAGGAACACTTTTTTAAACACTTCTCAATTTTAAAACATTATATGAATACTCTCTAATTTCTAAAAACCTCAAGCAATATAGTCAAACAAATAGCAATCTTGCTCCTAATAACACCAAAGTTTCTAAAGAAAAAAAATGTTTTTAAGTTGCATGTGCATTCTGATACAATGATTTTAAGTATTATTTATGAATGAATATTCAAATAAGAAATAGGCTTTTCTGTAGGTGCAATGTTCCATAACCCACTTCTTTACTCAAACATAAATTATAGACATCTTTTCCTGCAAGTAAATACAGTGTCCTGTTTTTAGTGGCTACACAGAATGTAATGAAAAATTGTAAGTTACTACCATATTGTTAAGAGTTTATATTCTTTTCACTGTATATTTTCACATATATCTGCATCATTATACATGTTATATGTGTATTTATAGGCACTGATCTATCTATCTATCTATACCATCATATACATACATGTATGTTTGTGTGTTTTCATAAAGTAAAATTCCTGAAATCTGAACTTTTAAATCAAAGAAAAGGCACATTTTAAATTTAAGGACTATGGAAAAGACTGAACTAATTTGCATTCCACTGTCAAAATTGGATGCTGCCACAACCCTACACCTGCACCCAAACTGGTTATTAGCCATCACTTTCATGTTTTATCTTCTATTAAAAATAATTATTACAAATTCAGTATTTACCAAAACTCATAGCACTTCCCACAATAGTTATTCATTTAAAAGTTAAAAAAGTGTAACCTTACAGACAGCATATGTTACTGGCAGAAAATTTAAAGAGTAAACCAGGTGTGGTGGTGCGTGCCTGTAATTCCAGCACATGGGAGGCTGAGGCAGGAGAATCGCCATGAGTTCAAAGCCAGGTTGGGCTAGTTCAAGTTCAAGGCCAGCCTAAATTACATAGCAAACTCTGTCTCAAAAACAGAATAAAGTAAAATAAAATAAACAGAAAAATTAAGAACTGGGGAACTTCTAGTGCTGGTAAAGATAAAGAATCTGATATAGGTTACCACTTCCACTAACCACAAAGATGAAAACTGAACAGATTGCAAAATGCACTACTTAAAGACTCTCAAAGGTAAAAAATAGCAGATGGATTGAGGACTAAAGTCAGAAGACAAGTAGTGGCCTCCAAAGTGGGAGGCTGCAGTCATGAAAAACTTCTTAACAGCCGAAAAAGCTAAAAGTCTGAGAGAAATATATCTTTCTGGCCAGAGCTACTGAGAAAAGAAACCCTTGGAAACTAAGAAGTGTGGGAAAAGTTTCAGTGAGAAAAGAACTAGAAAAAGAGACTCCTCTGGTTCTGTGTACGAACTGATATAAATCCTGGGCATATTCCCATGGTATTTGTACACAGAACAGACCCAAAAAAAGATAGCAAAGGCTTCAAGAAGTGAACAAATATATAGATCACCACTCAAGTCCAAGATTAGCTCCTGAAAGTACACATGCCAGGCAGACCTGAAAGCAAAGAATGGTTTTGAAAACAGAACTGAGTTTTAATCACCACCCTAAGAAAGAGAATCAGAATTTACAGTCTAAACCTGCCTAGATTGGTTGACTGCTTAAACAATAAATAAATAAACAAACAAACTTATAGTTTATTAGAAATTTAATAGTAGTCTGTCAACATGATACTCAGGATATCTAGTCCAAAAATATTTGACCTACAGAGAATCTAACCAGTACTCCAGATTGGAATCAAAAGGCATCAAGGTTGCAATGACCCAGATTCTGATGTTATCATATGCTATGGTAGTTATGGCAACAATATTCCACAAGGTAAAGGTGAACACTTACAATGATTGGAAATTGAATAGTACAAGCAAAATAAAAGCCATCCAAAGGAACCAAATATGAATTTTAGAACAAAAAATTTAAAATCTTAAATTAGAGAAACAAAAAATCACTGAATGAGCTCCGTAGCAGAATGAAGATGAAACAAGAAAAAGCCAGGGAAAATAGGGTGTAATAGAATTCTTGTTACCTAAAGAATAGGGATAAAAACCTAAAAATAAATAAGTAAATAAATAGACCTTTAGGCAATAGGAAGATATCAACAGATCTAACATGTTATCATGAAAAAGAGAGGAGAAAGAAATTAGTACAGAAAAAACATTACGAAGAATCCTGTCATGCAGAGGATTAACATCCATGGTGTATAACAAATACAAAACACTTCATACCAAAAGAACAAGAGTTCCAGTGGACAAATGGATTGAATTCTCACAACCAGAATTACAAACAGCCAATGCTTATATGCAAAAATGTTCAACATCTTTAGCCACTAGGGAAACAGAAATTAAAACTACAGTGAGATTTCATCTCACCCCAGTCAGAATAACTATCACCAAAAATATAAAAATCAATAAATGCTGGTAAGGATGTGGGCGGAAAAGAAAACTTACACCATGGGTGGGAATGTAAATTAGTACAGTCACTATGGAAATCAGTGTGGAGGTTTCTCAAAAAACTAAAAATTGATCTACCATATGATCCAACTATATCATCTTTGGCATGTACCGTACTGGATAGGATTAAAATCAGTGCAGTATAGAGACATCTGTATTCACACATCCACAACAGCACAATTCACAATACCTACACAGTGCAGTCAGCCTAGGTCCTCATCAGTGGAAGAAAGGATAAAGAAATTGTGGCATATTTACACATTATTCAGTCATTAAAAAGTGAAAAATCGTATCATCTGCATAAAAATGAATGGAACTAGAGACCATCATGCTAAACGAAATCAGCCAAGCTCAGAAAAACAAATACCGTATGTTTTCTTTTATATTTGAAATCCAGGAAAGTAAAAAATAAGGATGAAGTGAAAGTAGGGTGAAGACTATTAGACAAGATATGGGAAGAGAGGAGGGTAAGAGGGGTCATAGGAGACAGGGGTATGACCAAACTGTAGTATACGTCTGTATGAAGATCCCAAAATGAAAGCAAAATGTTCATATGCACTAATAAAAATGTAAAGAAAGCAAAAAAAAAAAAGAAGAAGAAGATTTCCATCAAGGGAGTCAGTTTCAACAGCTGATACAGAAAGATCTAGGCTTTGCTTTAGTGCATAAAAGCATGCACAGGCTCAAACACATATTGCACAGGTTTCTTGAATACCTGCTGCTGGTAATTGTTTTTTTTGTAATTATATTGCAATTGTTTATGTCAATAAATGTACATCCTCATGATTTTAAATGGATGGTTCACAGCTTATTGTACAATATCGCTATAATGTTTTTTATTCTGTAAACTTTCTCTGCTCTTTAAGTTACCACTTATTAGTCATAATACAATTCCATGTTTATCTTTACTGATAAATTATTTTGTCACTGGGAAGATTCCTAAACCTACCCTTGCCATAGAATTAAATTGCAGGTTGGCCTATTCCCACCTTGGAAAAAGAATTTTTAATAGGCATCAGTAAGAGACATAAAGGGATTTATTACGCAAAAAGTTAAAGCACACACTCAGGGAAATAGAGTGCATGCAGGACCCCAAGAGGGACACATTCTGACCCAGAGCTGGGTGTATTTCTGGGGTCTGAGGGATGGGTCTTCAAGATTGGTGGTCTAGGATGTGTGTTGCTACCGTCTGTCATGTTGCTACCTGGCAGGCTGTCTCAGAATGCAAACCATTTACATGTCTGAGGTTGAGATAAGATGTCCTCTAACACTGCTGCTTCCTTCAGGAAGGAAGAAGGACAACTAACTTACAGCTTAAGAGATGTAGTCTATGGGGGTGAAAAAGGCCAACTTGCAGGTAAAAGAGAATTTCCCAGGTTTAATGTATATTAAGAGAAGAGAATTTAAAATGGGCTTGAATAAATTTTGTATGCTGAAGCTGCAGGATTTTTTAAGCACTGTTCTAAAATTTCTTTTTCTTATCTCTTTTCTACCTGTCTTTACTTCTTCTGTCCTACCTCAATTAAACATCATTATTGTTTCCTTCATTTATATTCCTAAAAATAAAACTCTGGCATAAAGAAGAACTAATATAGTATTCACTCAATAAATATTGATAAAGCATTTAATATAAATTACTAGCAATACGTGGAAGGACTACTTTATCTTTTTGTAAACTTTTGCCAGTTCTAAATATAAGTAATAGCAATTCATGAATCTTGAATGATAAAGTACAAAAATATGTATATCTTTAGTTTCACTGAGACAAAATATAGTAGGTATAGATGCAGAACTGGAGAGCAAAATGTCAAGTCTCCGAGGAATTCTTTAAGAAAGTGTTGAGCAGGAAGCAAGTACTTGCTTTCTTACATATTCTTTTCCTGTACTTAAATAATATGCAGGTTATTTTAGCAGCTACAAAATTCATGTCAGAGCTGCCCTATTTGTCTCAACCATTACCATGGTGATTGTGTACACTGGGAAGATCAGTGGTTAAATCAGAGTTACAGTTATTTGCTTAATCACAATTAACTTAATCACTTCTGTCAAACACCCACATTTTAAAACTTGATTGTTTTCTGAATGTTCTATAGAAGAAGGTCATTGAATATATGTTATTGTTACCTGAATTTGGTACCCAACATTCAACTATTCTCCCTCCATTATCCTTCTAAGAACTGATCTTTATAAAAATAAATAAACCGAGGACAGAAGACAAAAAGCATTATTAATGAGAGAAGCTATTATCCTTTGGATGGGTCAGTAATCTTCGACTATTTGAGAGTTACTCTCTCTTCTATGATCACACCTTATTACTGAGATACTACTAGCATAGCAAAATTACACAAATGTAGAATTATATTCTTTGACGTCTACTACCCTAGGAAGGCAAGCAATGAATCATTAATTTTGTATTCTCACTTTAATTAAGGAAAATCCCAGGTATGGGTATGGGTATACTGTTTGTGAAGTCATTTATTTTAAGATAGTCTGTTCTCTTTTCTCACTGCAATGTAGTAGATATTCTACTTAAAAACAAAATAAGTTAAACTGATGCTTGCTTGTCAGATAAAACAAAGGATATTCAGTTAAATTTGAAGTTCAAAAAACATTTTTCAGTACAATTATGAACCAAATATTGCATGTTTATCTGAAATTCAAATTTCTCTGGGCCTTTGTATATTTATTTGCTAAATGTGGCAACCCAAAAATGGTTATACTTGAAATAAAGGGAGATTTCCTAGAATATCACTCAAAGCAGAAAAAAGTTTTCTACCTGATCTAGAAAGTAAGACATCCCCAAATCACCACAAAATAGAATGAGGAGCTTTAGGGTGGTGAGCTCACCAAAGAGATGATTTGTTTTTTTGTACCAGAAATTAAACTCATGACCTTGCACTTGCCAGGAAAGTGCTTGTGCCACTGAGCTAAGTCCCTGACCCCACTGGAGAGATTTTTACTGGGGCTGAATAATCACCTTATCAAAAGTACTGTGCAGAAGACCCCCACATTACTTTAAAAACTGAACAATATCACTTACAAGTCTTTAACTTTTTGTACACTATTTCCAAGGTTGGAGTTCTGGAGACCATTTTACTAACAATGTTAGAAAATCTCAAACTTTTTAAGCTTATTCCTTGGTCTCTGCCCGTGAACTGCGAAGCAGGCACGTGTCTTTGTGTGGTCAGCCTCCTTCTCATCTCCAGGACACCACGCAGTAGGCCTCCCAGGGGAAACCCTGGAGCAGAAAGACCTGAAGTGAAGGTCAGAATAGCTACAGCAATGCCCAACATCCACACTCCATTTAAAAACTACTATGTGGCGCAGCTCTGTTCCCCACCAGATCATTCTTGCTCAGTTATTTTCTCCAGACTATGTCCGAGGTTAATGCAGGCCCTGACTCTGCCTGTTGATTCTTATTAATTAAGCCAATCAATGATCTTGTATCATACAGTGTCTGTTTTTAATATAACCTATTTGATGAGGCTGTATTAATTTAGGAGAAATATGCGCTGGCATTCTGGCAAGCACTTTTCCTAATTATCTTACAGCCTTCATTTAGCAGTGAAATTAGACAGTGGTTATCACAGTTAATGGAAGCCCATAGCTCTTAGCTAAGTGATCTCCGCAAGTCACCTGATCTTTTCTTGGCTGCATAAACATGATTGTGCTGTCTGGCAGTCCCTGCTCAATACATAATTTGAGTGTGAGTGTGAATGTTTTAGCAAAATCTCCTGCTTTGGTACAACAAGATGAAAAACCATTCTTGTAAATTTCTCTAAGTATATGGTAACAAGACTGGAATAACAAGACAGTGGATAGAAAAGCTGTATAATAACAGGAAGTAGACAAGGACAAGCAGCTTCTGACAATATGCAGAAAAACTTGACACCCAGTCTTGAAATTATGTATTAAAGGTCAGAGAACGTAAATACTCCATAAATAGCAGGCAAGAGCATAAAAATCCTCTATTCCTTCCACATTCAACTCTCGAGTGTTACAAAATCTATCCCACATTGTACACTTTTCTTTTAAAAAGTTAATAGAACTCCTTATCAAAACTGCTAATTCTTCCTCCGTGTTCTGACTCACTATATTCATTCCTTCACTCACACATTTCTGGCTCTGAAAAACAGTGAAGGTAAACCTGTGAAAGAAACAAAACAGTCAGTTTCTTCATGGAGCTTCACTTAATCAGTGAGAAACACAATTAAGCAAATTAATTAAAATCAATAACTGTAAGTTATGAAAATGCTAGAAATAAAATTTAGAGCACCGTTATGGCTTGTGTCTAGATTTCTCCCCTAGCCTCATGCAGTCAAAGGTGGGACTGTTTAGAAGTGGCTGGATTTAGAGTGTGTGATCTGGGACTAAGAGTGCTGGTTACTAAATTAGTCCACTGACTGCTTTGGCTGAGTTCTGGGTGTGGATAATGGGAAGGCCCACCCTGGGTGTGAGTACTACCTGCCATAAGGGCATGTAATCTGGATATACTATAAGGGACAGAAAGAGGGCTGCTTGCTTCTTACTTCCTCACTATTTTGTTGCTTTGTTGCCTTCCTGCCTTCTGCCTGCCATGGACTATTTCTGCCACGTCATCCCACCTGGGAGCCAGCTTACTATGAACTGAAACCTCTGTAAGCTGTAAGTTGAATAAACCTTTCTCCCTTAACTTGTGAGCGTTGGGCATTTTATCTCAGTAATGAGAAAAAAAGTAACTAAGACAGGACTTTGATAGAAAATAACTAGGAAGCACAAGCTTTTGAAGGAGTATGTAGGGGAAGTCTTTCTGAGGAGAAAACATCTGAAGTGAAACTTAAATGACCAGAAGAATCCAGCAAAGGAATAGCAAATGCAAAGGTCCTAAGACAGGAAGGAGCCTAATGTTCCAGACCAAGTGTAGAATAGACTCAAGCTGTGGTGAGGGACCCATGTCACGCAGGCCCCCGCTGGCTGTTGGTTATCACTGAAAACTCTAAAAGGTTCGCCATGACCGGTAGAGCATCTGGAGTTAAATGGGGGAAGAAGGGCTGATGGTGTGATTCTCTAAACTCTTCACACACTAAAATCTGTGTAATAAATGTTCTCTATACATCTTTCCTCTTTTCCCACTGGGTAATAAGCAAGCTAAGAGCAGGAATGATGTTTGTTTTTTGTTTTGTTTTGGGGTTTTTTTGGTACTGGGGATCAAACTCATGACCTCACATTTGCCAAGCAAGCACTTACCCCGCTGAGCTAAACCCCCGGGCCCGCGGAATGATGTAATATTATTTTGTATCACCCAAACTGTCGGTTATGATGTCTTGTGTAAAACAGGTGACCAAGGGATGTTACTGACTTTAGTTGATTATTTAAATATTCTATGAATTCCATTTATATTTGTGAATGCAGAAAGCTTCTTAGTCTCTGAGAGCCTTGTTAGTTATAATAATTAACATTTATTGAGCTATTTTGATTTATCAGCCACTGTTCTAAACTGCTTATACATATTTATTTCTTCAAGACTTACAAAAACCCCATAAGTAGCTTTTATATTTGTCTTCTCTTTAAAAGTGAGAAATTTTGGAGCAGATATGTCAATAAATTAAAGTGAAGAATACAATAAGTATCTGAGCCAAAATCTGAATCCAGGAAGTCAAACTCCATATTGTGTGCATTTAATTATAATATCAATGTTCTTAGCAGTCTGAATTCAACTTGGAATACTAATGAAGCTATTGAGATACATCAGTATTTAATGTTCTGAGATTTCATTCAGGTATTTAACATGTCATGGAAAGATAACTTACCCTGAGCTGTATTACTCAGGATATATGAAATATTTCTTTAATAAATTTCCATCTCTATGCTTCATGGGTTATGAGAAAGGCTTGTCTAGTCACACTTCAAATGGTTCTAGTGTTGCTATGGAAACTGCTTCTCCTTAAGTTTTGTGGCATCTCTCAGCTTATAAAACACTCAGCTAGAAACTGAATACTCAGTCTTGCTAACAGTGCCTCACCAAGAGGTCACTTTGGGAAACTCAATTTTCCCAATATTCCTATTTCCCTCTTTCCTTCTCCCCACAAACCAATTCAAATACAGATGCTAACTAAAATTGGTGTACTTGCTATGCAAGCATGTTTTTAAGCAAAATTGCTACATTTCTTCCAAACCTGCTTGTTTTAAAATGCTATTGACTAGCTCTGGTATATCCACTGCCTGTGATGATGCAAGAGAATTATTTTTTAGAAAATCCCTGTTCCTTGCCTATACGTTTCCTTGGCACTTTTCCCTAAGATATAAACAGAGGCAAACAGCAAATATGTGAATGGATCTCAGAAAAGCAAGAATGTTAAGTTTTCTGTGGAAAAAAAGAAAAAGGTATTATTTTAGTAAAGCAACTCATCTGTTTTAGAAACTCAGTTATTTTATCTATAGTATCTAGCACAGTTTCTGGGGCCCATTAAGTGTTGAATAAATGCGAATAAATTTATGATATTCTGATACTTTCTTTGGGAGTGAGTGAAGCAAGTAGGAAATAGAGAGAATAATCAAAAGGCTATTTCCTCAGTGACATCTAGCCACAGAGATTGCAAACTCCTTTTGCATATATTTTTAAACCTTTATGTCTTACTTACTTTCTCATTGCTGAGACCCAATAGAAGGAAAGGTTTATTTTGACTCACAGTTTGTAGAGGTTTCTATCCATAATTAGCTGGCTCCAAAGCAGGGCAGCATAGCAGAGGAGCATGGCAGAGGAGAAAGAGATCAGAGCATGAAAAGCAGGAAGCAGCAAGCCATCAAGGATGGAGTAATACAGACTAGATGATATAGATATTGATAGATACATAGATATAGATACTGCTCACCAGCTTCACCTCTCAACACCACACCCCGCTAAAAACACATCAGTGGACTCATCTGGTGTCACATACCTATGATCCAGTGTCACACATCCAGGATCTCAATCACCTCCCAAATGTCCCACCTATGAGTGCATGGAGCTTTGGGGGCCATCTAGATATAAGAAATTTCATTCCAGAAAAAAACAGGTAATTTACCTAAAGGATTAGTAGTTAGGATACCGTCTGGATGATACCATTTTCTGAGACTCCAAATTGTAAGTCTTTTTTTTTTTTTTGGTAAAATGAAAGACTTTCATCTTGTTCTTTCATTGCCTTATTTTTTATCTCACAAAAACAAAAATAAACTACCATTTTCATTTTTATCATTTCAAAAAAGACAATGACTACAAGAGATAAAGATGCAAATAAAGGAATAGAAAGTGCTGCTATCTATAGACCTATGGAAGAAAAGGATAACCTCACAATCAGGTCACAGCCAGCTAGGATGATCCATTGGTAGAGGATGTCTGGAGCTCCATGCTAGGAATTTGAAAAGCATATCTGGGTTCTCCTGGTTAAAGGGACAGTGTTCTGGTAGGTTAGTAAGGTCTAAATGGATGAAAACATTTTATGATTGCTTAGTGATGTCTACTACAGGCTACAAAAAATGAGGGGGAAAAGCAAGATTATTTACCATAAGAGACCTAGGATTTATAATGTCAACATCAGCTAATTATGGCACAAAATTATGATGCAAATTATGTAATTATGGCACAAAATATATTATTCTGTTATTTCTAGAAAGATATATCTCCCTGGGAAAATAAATTTGTTTGGGTTTTTTTGAATTTTCAAATTAAATTAAATAATGAGACAAAAGTAAATATTTAGATAAGAGGGCTGATAATAAGACAAATTATGGCTGACTTTGGTTAAAAATATAAGATTCAGAGCATTGGGAAAAAAAGAAGAATCATGTACAGGTAGCTGCATTCTGTTTTCTAGTATTTTATTGGGAATTTTTAATTATGTTTTCAATTTCAGTAACTGATATTGGGTTATTCAGAATTTTTATTTCTTGATTCACCTTTGGTAATTCATGTTTCTAGGAATCTGTCCATTTCCTCTGTGTTTTTTAGCCTTTGAGAGCAAAGATTTTGAACATAAATATTCATGGTCTTCTGAATTTCCACAGGATCTGTAGTTTCACCCTTCTCATTCCTTATTACATGAACTTGAGATTTTCTTTCTTTCTCTTGATAAGGTTCACTAGGGGTTTATAAATTTTGTTTATTCTTTTGAAGAATCACCTCTTCTATTCATTAATTCTTTTTAAAGTATTCTTAGTCTCAATTGTGTTAATTTCTGCTCCACTTGTGATCTCCCAGTCTTGGCCACCCAGTACACTGGGATTACAGGTATGTGCAACCATGCCTGACTCCTCACTCATCTATAGTCTCTATTTCTGTGGAGAGTTTCCAGGAAGAGGTGAAGAGCAGCGTGAACTTTTTCTTTCCTTTTCTTTTCTTTTCTTTTCTTTTCTTTTCTTTTCTTTTCTTTTCTTTTCTTTTCTTTCTTTCTTTCTTCTTTCTTTCTTTCTTTCTTTCTTTCTTTCTTTCTTTTTGTCTAGCTCTTTCTGCAAGAAGTTGAGTTCTGATTAAAGTTTCTATTTTATCAGAGACAGTGAGAATGTATGGAGGGGCAGGTAGCATAAAAACATGTTTTTATGAGGCACTGATGTATACTGTCTTTCTATGGTATGTTGAAATGCAGTCTATTTCCAAATAAATATATACCTAGCTAGTCTAACTCTTTCACATTGACTTGTTGAATGATTTAGATCTAAGACCATATGGTATCTACTTGAAAGTCAGATGTGGTAAATAAATGGTGCTGGAAAAGTTGGCTTCCATATGCCCAAGCTTAAAACTATTCCCATGTCTTTCACCATGCACTAAACTAAACTCAAAATGGATCAAAGATCTAAATATTAAAACAGAAACATTAAATCTACTGTAAGACAATCTAGGAAGAAACTTTGAAGACATACAGGTAGGCAAAGAGTGCATGAACAAAATACAACCATGCAGGAAGTACTTCAATGAACCAACAACTGGGATCTCATCTTATTAAACAGTTTTGCATCGATGTTCATTAAGGTGATTGGTCTATGGTTCTCCTTCTGGTTGAGTCTTTCTCTTAATTTTGGTATCAGAGTAATACTTGCCTCCAGGAATGAGTTAGGGAAACTTCTTCCATTTCAACTTCGTTAAATATTTTTGAATGGATTCAGGACATTGAGGCAGCCAGTACAGCACAACTAATGAAAGGAACAAGGATTTCCAGACCTGCTGCAGAACATAATGAGAACAATGGGACAAGTGCATTCAAAGCAAGGATGGGTGTTTTGAGGAGGGTTAGTGGAAGTGTGCCTTTTACTATAATAACCTTTAAAATTTAAATATATACTGGATTTTTTTGTCATACCTTGTGCTTTGACCTTTTCTACATGACTTTAACATCCTTTAAAATAATACAATGACTTGGGGATTATGCTCTCAAAGACCAACTATTCTCGTAAAGTAAGTATTTCTTATCTGGCATAAAATCAGATGATCAGAGAGGGAAAGACAGATTTTAATGACATTTGCTTTAAAAAAATGACATAAATTTACTTCCACTCTGGTTTTCTATGGACTCCTATTTGCTTTAAAGTCTATAAAATGCTTCAAGAAAACACTCATGCATGATATAGCTGTTATAAAATGCTACATAGAAATTATTTCTTTTACTCACCCATCATTTCACAATACATTTATCAAAATCGTACACAAATTTTGGGAAAAATACATCATAACTAAAATTGTTGAAAATCAGACAATTTCATTTAGACAAGTGCTGATATGCATGCATGCATTTCTATTTCATGGCTTCAATGTACTGCCATTAATCTTTAACTCATAATAGGTCATGACTATTCATGAGATTTTTAACACCATTTCTATAACAGAACTTGAGTGAGTATTATGCCCTTGCCTCTTCTCTTATACACATTCATGGGTATCAGGGGCATTAAGCTACTTCTAGAATCACAAAATATCACTTTTTAAATTTTTTTATTTAATGAGAAAAAAACAAAAAGGATAGAAACATTACAGAATTTCAAGAAAAGAAGATAAACAGTAAGAAATCACTAGTTGATACATTACATATTGTTCTTTTAGAAATAGTTTTTCAAGTTATAAAATTAAAGCACACAAAGTAGACACTCAAGCAGTGAGAGTGCAAACAGATCTGTTCAAGAATCCAACAAGAACCTAGAAATATGGTCATCAATCCTACACACCTAAACATACATGCAGCCATATCTTTTATGGTGCTTCCTATTTCCTCTTTTTTACAATAGCAATTATACATTTTTAAAATTTTAAAGAGATGGAAAAAAGTACAAAACAGAAAAAAGGGTAGCAACAATACAGAATTCTAAAAGAAAGAAAAAAAAAGGAGAATGAGAAAAAGCCCCACCAAGAAATCAGTAATTTATAAATTACGTACCATCATCTTGGATGTAGTTGTTCAAGTTACAAAGTTAAAGGGTACATAGTAAACATTCAAACAGTCAGACTACAAACAGTTCTGCTCAAAGATCCAACAAAGATTCAGCAATATAGTCATCTATTTTACACACTCAAACTTACATGCAGTTATATCCCTTAGAACACTTTCTTTTCCTCTTTTTTTTACAATAGAAATTACACATTTTGGTTTTATTACTCTTGTAGTTCTTATTTACTTTTTACACTAGAGACACAATATGATATTTATAAATATGTTTCTTATTTATTTCACTAAAGAGGATAGTCTCAAATTGCCTCCATTTGCCTATGAAGGCCTCAAGATCATCCTTTTTTATAGCTGAGTAATATTCCATTGTATAAAAATGCCACATCTTTTTCATCCACTCTGCAGTTGATGGGCATCTTGGTTGTTTCCAGCATTTAGCTATCACAAATTGTGCTGCTTTGAACCTAAGTGCACATATATCACTGTGATATGAACTTTTCAATTCTTCTGGGAAAATACCCAGGAGGGGGATAGCTGGATTGAATGGGGCTTCCAATCCTAGTCTTCTGAGAATTCTCCATATGGATTTCCATAATGATTGCACCAGTCTACATTCCTACCAACAGTGGAGCAGTGTTCCTTTTACCCTGCAGCCTCACCAACATTTGTTATCAGTTGATTTCTTGATGGCCGCTATTCTTTCTGGAGTGAGGTGGAATATCAATGTTGTTTTAATTTGCATTTCTTGAATGACCAGTGATGGTGAACATTTCTTCATGCATTTATTTGCCATTTGTATATCTTTCTCTGAGAACTGTGTGTCCATCTCAGATGCCCATTTTTGGAGAGGGTCTTTGAATTGGGGGGCTTGATGTTTTTCAATTCTTTATATGCCCTGGACACAAATCCTTTGTCTGAGGGGTTGCTGGTTAAAATTCTTTCCCACTCTGTGAGTTTTCTTTTCACTCTGTTGGTGATTTCCTTGGAAGTGCAGAAACTTTTCAATAATGTGAGATCCAATTTGTTGATCCTTTGAAGTGTTTCCCGTGCAGTTTGTGTTTTGTTCATGAATTCTCTGCCTACCCCTATGTCTCCAAGACTTTTACCTACCTTGTCTTCCAGTAGATTTAGTGTTTCCATTTTAAGATTTAGGTCTTTGATCCATTTAGACTTTAGTTTTGTGCATGGTGATAGGCTTGGATCTGGTTTCACTCTGCAGCATGTAGAGAGCCAATTTTTCCAACGCCATTTATTAAAGAGACTATCCTTCTTCCAGTGGACATATTTAGCACCTTTGTCAAATATCAGGTGGCTGAGTGTCTTTGTAGTTGTGCTTGCATCTTCTAATCTGTTCCATTGATCTTCAGGTGTATTTCTTTGCCAGTACCAAGCTGATTTTATCACTGTGGCCTTATAGTACTGCTTCAAGTCAGGAATTGAGATGCCTCCTGCCTTGCTTTTGTTGGCTAAAATTGCCTTTGCTATTCTAGGTTCCTTCTGTTTCCAAATGAATTTTAGGAGTGTTTTATCTAGATCTGTGATTGGGATTGCATTAAATCTGTATAACAGTTTCGGGAGTATGGACATTTTCACAATGTTGGTTCTTCCTAACCAAGGTCAAGGAATATCCTTCCATTTTTCTAATAACCTCTTCAATCTCCTTTTTCAGCATAGTATAATTTTCAGCATATAGGTCTTTTACATTTTTAGTTAGGTTGATTCCTAAGTATTTCATTTTTTTACATGTTATTGTAAAGGGCGATATTTCCATAATTTCTCTCTCAGTGAGTTCTTTGCTTGCGTACAGGAATGCTATTGATTTTTGAGCATTGACTTTGTATCCAGCTAAACTGCTGAACTTGTTTATTGCCTCTAGTAGTCTTTTAATGGAGTTCTTTGGGTCTTCTATATAGAGTATCATGTCATCTGCAAATAGTGAGATAATTTAACTTCTTCCTTTCCTATCTTTTCTCCTTTTATTTCCCTCTCTCTCTTGTCTGATTGCCCTGGCTAGTGTTTCCAGAACCATGTTGAAAAGGAGTGGTGAGAGTGGACATCCTTGTCTTGTTCCTGATTTTAAAGTGAAAGCTTTCAGTTTTTGTCCATTTAGTATAATGTTGGCTATTGATTGTCTTTATAAGGTTGAGGTAGACAGCATGTATTCTGAGTTTCTGAAGGGTTTTTATCATGAACATGTATTGGACTTTGTCAAAAGCTCTTTCTGCATCTATTGAGATGACCATGTGGTTTTTGTTTTTGGCTCAGTTGATGTGGTGTATTACATTTATTGATTTATGTATGTTAAGCCATCCCTGCAATTCATGCATGAACCCCACTTGGTCATGATGTATAATCTTCTTGATGATTTGCTGCATTCTATTTGCCAGTATTTTTTTGAGAATCTTTACATCAATGTTCATTAGTGACATAGCCTATAGTTCTCTTTTTTGGTTGCATCTTTCTCTGGTTTTGATATAAGAGTAATACTTGCCTCCAGGAATGATTTAGGGAGGATTGCTCTCTTCTCAACTTCACTGAAAATTTTAAGGAGTATTGACATCAAATAATCTCTAAATTTCTTGTAGAATTCAGCTGTGAATCCATCAGGAACTGGGCTTTTCTTTGTTGATAAGTTTTTAATTATGTTTTCAATTTCAATAGCTGATATTGGGTTGCTCAAAATTGCTATATCTTCTTGGTTGAGCTTTGGTAGTTCATATGTTTCTAGAAATCTGTCCATTTCCTCTGTGTTTTCCACTCTACATGAGTAGAGATTTTCAAAGTACGTATTCATGATCTTTTGAATTTCCATGGGATCTGTAGTAATTTCTCCCTTTTTCAGTTCTTATTGCATGAATTTGGGTTTTTTTCTTTCTTTCTCTTGATAGGATTACATAGGGATTTGTCAATTTTGCTTGTTCTCTCAAAAAACTGGCTTTTTGACTCATTAATTCTTTGTATTTTTTTGTTTCAATTGTATTGATTTCTGCTCTAATCTTTACAATTTCCTCCCTTCTATGAGCTTTGGGTTTAGCTTGCTCTTCTTTTTCTAGAAGCTTGAGATGGAGCATTAAGTTGTTTATTTGTACTCATTCTGTTTTCTTGATATGACAATTTATTGCTATGTATTTCCCTCTTAAGACTGCTTTCATTGCATCCCACAGATTACAGTATGTTCTTTCCATAGTTTCATTGAATTGTAGGTATTGATTTGTTTCTCCTTTAATTTCATCTGTAGCCCACTGGTTGTTCATAAGGCTGTTATTTAATTTCCATGTATTTATGCAGGTTTTACAATTTCTTTTGCCATTAATTTCCAATTTCAGTGTTCTATGGTCAGATATTATGCATGGTATGATTTCAATAGCTTTGCATTTACTTAAGAATGTTTTATGGGATAATATATGGTCTATTTTGGAGAATGTCCCATGTGCAGCTGAGAAGAATGTGTATTCTTTTATGGTTGGGTGGAACACTCTGTAAACATCTACTAAGACCAATTGTTCACAGGTATGATTCAGTTTTGTTATTTCTTTGCTGACTTTTTGTCTAGTTGATCTACCACTTTGTGACAATGGGCTGTTAAGGTCTCCTGTTATAATTGTGTTCTTGTGTATTTGGTTTTTCATGTCCAGTAGTATCTGTCTTATATAGTTGGGTGGTCCTGTGTTTGGTGCATATATATTTATAATTGTTAGTTCTTCCTCTTGAGTATTTCCACTAACAAGTATGTAGTGGCCTTCTCTATCTCTTTTAATCATTTTAGGTTTGAAGTTCACTTTGTCTGCAAATAGAGTAGCTACCTCTGCTTTTTTCTGGGTTCTTGTTGCATGGAATACTGTTTCCCATTCTTTGACTTTTAATCTATGAGTTTCCTTTTGGGTCAGATGTGTTTCTTGTATACAGCATATTGTGGAATCATGTTCTTGATCCATCCTGTCAATCTATTTCTTTTGATAGGTGAATTGAGCCCATTTATATTTATGGATATCACTGATATGTACTGGCTCAGGTTTGCCATGTTATGTTCCAGTTCTTTCTTTCTGCTTTTCCCCTTATTTAATTGCTTATCCTAACTTGTGGTTTCTTTCTGTTGTTGTTTTGGGGATTGTGGTCATTTTTATCTCTGTGTAATATGTCTTTCAGTACTCTTTCTAGGGTTGGTTTGGTGGACATGAATTTTTTCAGTTGTTCTTCATCATGGAAGAATCTTGTTTCTCCATTAAATTTGAATGAAATTTTTGCTGGGTACATCAGTCTGGGTTGAAGGTTGTTTTCTTTCAGGGTTTGAAATATGTCACTCCAAGCTCTTCTTGACTTGAGGGTTTGTGCTGAAAAGTCTGCCGTGATTCTAATGGGCTTTCCTTGATAGGTGAGTTGTGTCTTTTCTCTGGCAGCTTTTAATATTCTGTTTTTATGCTGTATGTCTGAGATCTTAATTATTATATGTCTGGGTGTGGATTTATGTTGATTGTGACTGTTTGGTCTTCTATATGCCTCACTTATCTGCATATCAGATTCCCCATGTTTGGGAAATTTTCTGCTATTATTTATGTAAATACTTTACATATGTCATTCGCCTGGACTCTTGTATCTTCACTAATGCCCAATATTCTTATATTGTTGTTCTTGGCATCATCATGAAGCTTCTGGATTGTCATTTCATGCTGCTTTATTATGTTTTAAAGTTCTATCCATTCCTGATCACTAAATGTGATCCTGTCAAGATCTGAAATCCTATCCTCAGCTTCCTTTAGGAGGTTTTGCACACTTTCAACAGAATTTTTTTTTCTTGGATGTCTCTTTGAGTCTGTTTCATAAATCCTGCTTGTTTTCTATATTGTTCATTCAAAGTTTCAATCAGTTTCCCATGCTCATGTACTTTTTCTCTATTTCTTCTTTAGCTGCATTCAACAACTCCTTTGCTAAAGTTGTTATTTCTATCTTTACATGGGAGAGTATTTCTAATTTGATTTCCTCTATATCCTGATGGAGCTGGTTTTTTTAATTTCACTCGCTTTCAGAGATTCCTGGTGTGTTACTTTTGGGGTCCTCTATTTCAATGTCTCCTATTCTTGCTTCTGGTAAACTATATGTTTGAGACTGCATTTTGCTTTTTTGTTTTGTCATTTTCACTCTGCCTGATGTTTTCTATGTGTAGGAGGGGATCACACACACTCTTTTCAGACTCACCAAAGTCTTACAGTTAGTTGGAGGGGGTTTTTCTACTGACCCTATTTATCCACTGTACACCTCTATTTTAGGGACATACTCACCACACTGATACAGTTAATCTGCTGTAGTCTAAGGTTCGCCACCTGGGAGCAAAGTTCCAAATTTGTTCACACTAACTGGAGCCTGCTGAGGTCTTCTCATGTTCCAGGTG
>PVLA01009860.1:58809-70035 GCA_004027455.1 Hydrochoerus hydrochaeris
TTTCAGGGCGGGCCCTCGGGGGAGGTTCCATGCAGTTTAAGCCTGATGCAGGCTTCTGCTACATTCCTGGTGGCAGGGCAGGCCCAAAATATCACTTTTTAAAAGGAAATCAACATGAGCAAATGGCTTGTGAATAATCTTAACAGGTATTTAATGTTAAAAATATATATATATTAAACATTTAGACAAATGATGAATGTCAATTAGAAAGATAATATAAAAGGAGATTTTTAAAGGCTACTGGGAAAATTGTGACAATGGATACTTTTGTGCTTTTTTTTTATTAATATGATGACACTTGGTAACAAGAGTCCTTGTCCTTCTGAATTTTGTGGCTACAGAAAAACCTTCAGAAGACACGAATTTTCTTTGATTCTATCTACCCATAATCCTCAAAGTTCCTTGGGAAGCAAAGGAAATTATACTATTATCAATGCAAATGGCATTTTAAAGAATTGGTGCTACTCAGAAGCATTAATTTGTACTGCAGACTTTCTCTCAAAGTCTGTGACTCATCACGTTTTTATTCAATCAAATCTAATCCTATCAACTGAGGAGACAGGCCACTGGCTTACTCTCTATCTCTGTCACTCAAACTCACTCACTAAAAAACAATCTATTTTCTCAAATCAGACAATGCAGAATAAATACAGTTTTGGCAGCCAAAAGACAAACTCTTATGTACAGAGCATGATAATAAGAAGCTTGATGAATTTCTTGCTTGGTAGGTTATTCTTATTAAGATAAAATGTGCTCCAAAAGTGACTCTGAAACATGAAAATCAGCTAGCTCATGAGAGGTTATGGGAGCATAGACTTTCAAATTAAGGAAACAAATACGATGAACATGAGCACAAACTCAGCAGAAATGTCTACTGCCACCTGAATGTCTCTTTTCTATTGTGTTTTCAAATGTCTCAGTATTATAAGAATTTAAATCATATCATGAAAATTTAAATAATTTGATAGTTTCATGTTAGGAAACTTCATATGTGGTAACAAGTAAATCCTGCAAGTAAATATTTATCTTCCACTGATAGAGAATCTACATGAAGGGAACTGTGTCAGGCACCATTTAAGACATTAAAAAAATGTTAAGAAGAAACACAGCAGATATGCCCAGAAGAAACAACAATGTATTAGAGAAGATACAGCAACCAGAATGCAAGACAAGATATGAAAGCCAGGATATCACAAGCACATGTACACAGAATGAAATACTCAAAGAGCAGTAAAGCCACAGTGATAGCTCACCTGGAAATTGGGTGAGACAAGGTGATGGCCCTGAAGTCTTAGGATATTCATTGTATCCTAAAGATTCTTTGAGCCAAGATACATGGTGAAGTGCTGAAGGACATTCATACTGTCTGTGGTCTACATAGTGGAGAGAAATGGAGTTCACCCTCTAATGGTACAAAAATTGATTTGGGGTAATCCATGAAGCTGAGATCAAATAATATTGGTTTGCATAAATAAAAGTATATTCTATTTCAACTTTTGAAAAACTTGAAGGATAAAATTTTTGGTTTCATTTGCTATTGAAATGATTTTAACACTTCTCTAAAACTTAATAACATTTTTCATGTAGAGAGCAGGTAATCATATTCACTTAGAATTAAACAATACTAGCTTTATTAAATTTGTACTTCTTTTTGTCATTATTATTTATGCCAAGTGATACTTATTTTCTACTAATATAAATAGATTAAAATAAGTAACAAAAGTTTCCAAAAATTAGTCAATTTAAAGAAAAGAACCCAAAAAAAGAGCTGCCAGGAAAAATAATAAATGTGTATGTTAGTATACATGTAAATTTTATATGTATATAAAGATATGTATAGATGGGTGTGTGAAGGTGTGTAAATCAGTGGAATAGTTGAATGATGAAAAGGAGGACATTTCTTAGAAATGACACCACAAGATTTCAGTGAGTCTATTTATTTCACATATTTATTTTTTCTCACAGTTTTCTGCTATGAATGAATGAAGAATCTCTCACTAGCCTATCTTCTTGTCTTGATCCTCCAATTTTCCAATTTCCTATAGCACTTTGCTTTCTCCTATCATCTCAAGGGCTTTTTGTGGGGAAAATTTCTAGTATGGCTCACTTGTTTTGTTTCTAAATTCAATTTCCTAATCTAAAAAATATTAAAATGTAATTATTTTACTTCCTTGCCTTTAATAACAGGAGAAGAGGGAAGTCAACTACTGTAAAAAGAAAAAAACTCACAGAAGAGAAGCCCAAACCATAGCATCTTGGCCATGGGGGATAATCTCGGTGAACCATGCAGGACAGGAGAAACCCCAACCATTGCCCCTCTGTCCCCTGCAAATCCTTAGTCCAGAGGAACCCAAGTGCCTAACCCATTCCACTACACTGCAGGTTGGGAAGCCAGTGCAGGAAGCACCCAGGACTTGGCAACTGACTTGTCCAGAGGTAACCAGGGCAAATTCACTCTAACAAAGGAAATGCTTTACATGCATACACCTAATGTACAATTAAAAGAGCTTAGGAAAGTGATGCAAACCTTGAATGAACAATATAGGAAAGAATTAGAATGTATGAGACATTCAAAGAGATAACATGAAATGAAAAATCCAGCTGAAAGCTGGCAAAATGCTTGAATGAAACCAATGATAGACTTTCAGATCTTGAAGACGGGAATTCAGCTAGTGGTCATGAAAGGTTATATCTTTTAAAAATAAAAAGAAACCAGGGCTGGGAGGTTATCTGAGCAGCATACATGCCTGCTTAGCAAACATGAGATCATGAGTTTGATTCCTGGCACCAAAAAATAAAAAATAAATAAAAAGAAACTAGGAAATAATTATTCAATAATAATAAATAAAAAGAAACTAGGAAATAATTATTCATAGTTGCAAGACTATGGAAAAAAACACAATATAAGCCTGACAAGTGTCAACAAAAAAGGCAAGAGTGAACAACAACATAAAAAGACTATTTGCAGAAGTAATACAAAATTTCACAAGCATGGGAAAAGAATCTTTATACAGGAAGGTGAGGCATATAGAAATCCAATTATCCATAAGCAAAATATCTATATACAGACATATAATAATAAAGATCTGATAAATTCAGCATGAGAAAAGAATAGTAAAAGCCCTGTTAGAGACAAGAAACATCACTTTTTATATGTTAGAGAAAATGAACAGATCATCTCTAAAAAAAAAAAAAAAAAAGCCCACCAGAATCATGGCAGACTTCTCAACACAAAAAAATCAAGTCAAGAAGAGCTTTAAATGAAGTATTTCAAGTTCTGAAAGAAAACAGCTTCCAATCCAGATTGATGTACCCTGAAAAACTATCTTTCAAATTTTATGGAGAAATAAGGTACTTCCAAGACAAAGAACAACTGAGGAAATTCATGACCACCAAACCAACTCTACAAAGAGTACCAAAACATATTTAGAATGAGATAAAAATTACTACAATTCCAAGAACAACAGAAACAAACCATCAAGCAGAGCAAGTGATTAAACAGAGGAGAAAAGAAGAAAACTAACAGCAAGAAGATAACATGACAAAGACAAGCCAATATACAACAATGAAATTTGCTTTAATTCACCAATCAAAAGAAACAGACTGGGAGAGTGGATCCAGAAATAGAATCCAACAATATGCCGAATACAAGAAACACATTTAACTAAAAAGGAAATTCATAGACTGAGAGTTAAAAGATCAAAAACTGTACTCCACATGAAAAGAACACAGAGAAAAGTAGAGGTAGATAGTCTGTTTGCATACAATGTGAACTTCAAATGAAGAATGTTCAAAAGGGAAAGAAGGTCACTATATCCTTCTGAGGGGGAAACTTTAAGAGAAGGAGATAAGAATCATAAATATAAATATATGCACAAAATATGGGAACACTCAACTATATAAAACAAATATTGGGCTGGGGATTTATCTCATCAGCAAGAGTGCCTGCCTGACAAGTAAAAGGCCATGAGTTTGATACCCAGTACTACCTGCCAAGAAAGACAAATATTAATAGAAATTAAAAATCAAATAACCAATAACACAATTGTGATGGGGGACCCCATTGTCACAAAGAGATAGATCAACTAGAGAAAAAATCAGCAAAGAAGTAACAGAACTAAAATACACTTGTGAACAAATGAATTTAGTAGACATGTAAATGTTTCACCCAACGTGAGAATAAACATTCTTCTCACATTCACACAGGATATTCTCTAAATTAGATCATACACTAGCTCATGGAACATGCTTAACTAAGTGAAAATAAATTGAAATAATTCCATGCATATCATCTGATCATAGTGCAATGAACTTGGAAATTAATGAAAAAAGAAACTGTGAAAACTTCATAAACACAAGGAAACTAAGTAACACCCTCCTAAACAATGAGTCACAGATAAAATTAAAGAAGAAATTAAATGATACCTACAATCAAATGAAAATGCAAATAAAACATGCAGGAACCTGTGGGACAATGTGAAAGCAGTCCTCAGAAGGAAATTTATAGCAATGAATTCTCACATCAAGAAAACAAAATGAGCATGAATAAACAATCAGATGTCACACCTCAAGCAGAAAAAAAGAAGACAAGTCAATTCTACAGTGCAAAGAAGGGAGAGCATTATCAACATCAGAGCAGAAATTAATGAAATGAGACTAAGAAAACAATGCAAAAATTAATGAGTCAAAGAGTTGGTTCTTTGAAAGAATACATAAAACTGATAAAATTCTAGCCAATCTTATCAAAAAAGGAAAAAAAAAAACATCAAATGCATGCAACAAGGAACAAAAAGGGTGAAATCACTATAGATCCTTTAGAAATTCAGAATATCACCCATACCTATATCAAAAATCTTTACTCTCATAGGATGAAAAAAACACAGAAGAAATGCACATATTCTTAGAAACATGAATTAACAAAGCTGGATCAAGAAGATATAAAGCTTCTGAATAACTCATTATCAGTTAATGAAATTGAAAACATATTTAAAAACTTACCAACAAGGAAAATCCCAGGTTCTGATGGATTCACAGTTGAATTCTACAAGAAATTTTGAGACTTAATGCCAATATTCCTCAAACTCTTTAATGAAATTGAAGGAAAGCAATTCTCCCTAACTTATTCCTGGAAGCAAGTATTACCCTGAAAGCAAAACAAACAAACAAACAAAAATCCATCCAAAAAAGATAACTACAGGCCAATCTCCCTAATAAACATAGAAGCAAAAATCTTCAATAATGTACTAGCATGCGCAGGCCACTAGCCAGACCCCAGCTTTTTCCCATAAGTCAGCACCATTCATGGGTTGTGGGGAAGAGAACAAGAAATCACCAAGAAGCAAGCTCTCCCAGCAAATCAGCACCATGTGTGGGCTGCTGGGGCAGAGCCAGATGCCAGCCCCTTCCAGCACATGGGCTGGAAAACAAAAAGAGCCAACCCCCCACCCCAACCTGCATGAGTGACTGACAGATCCAAAGAAAGACAGACTGAGATGATAGTTATTGAGGCAAAATAAAATTTAATGCTTGCAGTGTTTATTGTTTCACTGACTTTGCAGGTCTAAAGCTGGTAGTCTGATCATCTGTTCAGAATATAACAATATGCAACACAGCATCTATGGGGGATCTCCTGATAACAAAGGTGATAGCCATTGTTAATTCCCTATTATCTTGTTTTGAAGTCCTATATCATTTTCTTTGTTTTGTTGGGTTGGCTTTTCTTCTGTTTTCTTTATTTTATTGTATCTGATGGCATGGGCAGCTATTTCAAAGATAACAAGAGATATTATGGTAGCCGTCTTGGGTTTACTACTAGTTTTGAAGACTTTTATTGCATTCATTGTTTTGTTTTTTATTGGTTCTGTTTTGTTTGATTTTTACTATGTCTGAAAGTATCTGAAGCTATTTTGAGGACAGTAGGAGGCACTGTGGTGGCTATTATTGATTTTGTATTGTTTTGAAGTCCTGTGTCACTTACACTGGGTTTTTTTTATTGGCTTTGTTCTGTATAATTTGGCTTGGTTTTATTCTTTTTAAAATAAAAAATTTAAAAAGATACTAGCAAACAGAATGCAGCATATCTCATCAAGACGAATATGACCAAGAAGGGTTTATCCCAGGAGGGGTGGTTCAACATATGCAAATTAATAAATGTGACACACTGTATCAACAGAGCCAAAGATAACAATCACATGATGATCTCAACAGATGCAGAATAAGCTTTTAGAAGGGTTCAACACTCATTCATGATAAAAAATAAAACCTACAGAAAATCAGAATAGGTGGTCTTTACCTCAATCTGATGAAAGCCATCTATGACAAAACAACACCCAACATCATAGAAAATGGACAAAAACTAAAAGCTTTCAACTTAAAATCAAGAACAACATGAGTATGTCCACTATCACTGATCCAAGTCAATATAGTTCTGAAAACACTAACCAGAGCAATTAGAGAAGAGAAATAAAAGGAATAAGGTTAGGAAAAGAAGAAATGAAACTATCATTATTCACAGATACATGATACTCTACATATACGACCCCAAAAACTCCACCAAAAGACTTCTAGATTTAACAATAAAATCAGTAGCACAGCTGGATACAAAGTCAGCACTCAAAAAATCAGTAGCATCCCTGTAAACAAACAACAAACTCACCAAGAAAGAAATTAGACAAACAACACCTTTCACAATAGCATCCAAAAAAAAGAAATACTTAGGAATCAATCTAACAAAGGAAGTAAAAGATTTATATGTAGAAAACTATAGTGCCATGAAAAAAGAAATTGAAGAGAATTTCAGAAAACAGAAAGATATTTCTTGTTCATGAATAGGAAGAACATTGTGAAAATTAACACACTCCCATAATTGTTAAACAAATTTAGTGCAGTCAAAAGAAGTCACCAATAAAGTGAAAATAAAACTCACAGAATGGGGAAAAAATTTTAGCCAACTGCCCCTCAGACAAAGGACTTCTATCTAGAACATATAAGCAATAAAAAAATCAGTTCCCCAAAATTCAAAGACCCAGTCCAAAACGGACACCTGAGATGAACATGTACTTCTCAGATGAAGAAATACAAATGGCAAACAAATATAAGAAAAAATGTTTGACATCACTTGTCATTTGAGAGATGCAAATTAAAACAACACTGAGATTCCATCCCATCCCATAAAGAATGAGTATCATCCAAATATCATCCAATTGTAAAAGTTAACAGGGCTGTGGGGCAAAAGAAACCCTTCTCCACTGTTGGTAGGAATGTAAACTAGTGCAACTTATGTTAAAATCAGTATGGACAGTCCTCAAAAAACTAGGATTAGAGGTCCCACTTGACCTAGTTATTTCCTTTCTGGGTATTTTTCCAGAAGAATTGAAAATATATATGTGCACCCATGTTTACAGCAGCACAATTTGTAATAGCTAAACCTTGGAAACAACACAAAAGCCCCTCAACCAAGGGATAGACAAAAATATGTGGTATTTTGATACAATGTAATACTATTCCACTATAAAGATAAACTCGAGCTGGGCATGTGACACATGGCTATAATTCTAGGATTTGGGAGGTTGAGGCAGGAGGATTACTGTGAGTTTGAGGCCAGCCTGAACTGCATAGTAAAACTCTGTCAAGAGAGAAGGAAGGCAGGCAGGCAGGCAGAAAGAAAGAAAGAAAGAAAGAAAGAAAGAAAGAAAGAAAGAAAGAAAGATGAGCTGGGTGTGGTGGCCCATGTCTGTAACCCCAACACTTGGGAGACTGATGCAGGATGATTGTTGCAAGTTTGAGACCAGTTTGGGCTACAAAGTGAGCTCAAGGTAAGTCTGAACTGCATAGTGAGACCCTGTCTCAAAAAAAAAAAAACCCACAAAAAAAGATATACTCGACTTTTATATGTAAATGGATGCAACTAGCAATCACACTCATAAGTGAAATAAATCAGACTCAAATGTGTAAACATTGTATTGACTCTTTATTTTCTATGAATCTGAAAGAATAAATAAGATCCAAAAGGAACAATAGATACTGTGAAAAGCAACACAAACTACTCAAAAGTAAAAACAACTAGTAAAAAACAAAAGTGAAAAACAACTAGAATGGAGGAAAGAAGAAAAGACAGAAGGGGAAAAAATACATACATATCACATACATATACAATATAACTAAGATAACTGTACTACTAATTCTATTAGTTCACTGAAAGGAAAAGTCAGTGCTTATACTGTTTGATCAAATTTGCTTATATCTGATAATCTGAGCAACTATTTTGAAAATAAAAATAAGCACTATAATAAGCATTGTTAACTTCCTATCATCTTGATTTGAAATTCTGTATTGTTTTTATTGGGGTTTTTATTCTCTTTAAAATAAAAAAGAAAAAAAGAAAAGAAAAAACCTAATATTCATTTTTCCCTATCTTCCTGTCTTTAATGTAAGCTCTATAAGGTTGAAGGCTTTGTTTTTTCTTCTTGTCACAATGAATAGTGCTGAATACAGCAGAAGAGTATTGAAAATATTTCCTGAATAAGTAAATGAATGGATGAATGAATGAGTGAATGAACAAACAAACATAAGGATATATGTGACTTTTAGAAGTGTCATTGGAATCTGAGGAAAGAGTAGAAAAAGCAACCAAAAAAAAACAGAAAGACTTTAATTAGCACAGATTTTTTATTCTTTATGGCACTTGCGGGAAAAAAAAATCTCAAAAAAGGCATCTGTTCATTTAACTCTATTTCCTCAAGTTAAACTGTAATCAATCACTGCTGTGGCTTTCTTTATACACATAACTGTAGACTCAAGAGATGCCCAATCTTCATGGGATACCATTCAAAAAATCATCTATCTGGGTCTTTGAGCTGTCACTGCGCTTCATAATAAGCATTTTTTCCCATTTTTGTTAGAAACAGATGGTTTAGCAGGCTGCAAATTAATGCTCTCTTAACTTAGCAAAGTAGTACATCCACATGCCTTTAAAGTCACCATCAGATGGGATAAGGACTGGGCCACTTGGCTAGAGTGTACATAACTGTTAGAATTTGTGGCTCCCTCCTGTCCAGTGATAGAAGTCTCACTATCATATTATGAAAACACTTCAGGAGAAAAGGGATAAACAATATCACTAAATGAGTTATAGACAGTCTCATCCTATTCTCACTGTATAAACCTTTCCCAGATAAACCTCTTATTTGCTACCAGGATTCCAAAGTATATGGACCAAAATCATAAACTTCCTCCTCTTTTTCCTATTCCTCTGTTCCTCTTCTTCTTCTTCCTTCTCATTGCTAAGAAAGGATATATGTGTAATCCATATATCCTTGGTTTGAAAGAACTCTTCTCAACCTCAAAATATAAACAATACAACTTCCTTGTGTTCCTAAGAATGAATTTTCTAATTTTTTAGGTAGATTTGGTATCTATAAAAGACCACAAGAAATTCTCCTAATGTTAAAACACTAGTAAGTAAAATCATAACCACAAGATCGCTTTCTTTGATTAAAAATGACCCCAAGAGTCTGCTGTGGCTTTCCCCACTCCAGCATGGCCTCCAGGGTAGTTTCATCTCGCTGTTTTACTCTTTTACTCGCCCTAAGCAGAGCCAGTTTCTCTCTTACTCATCACTTTTGTTTTTTCAAATAAACTTTGATTTTAAAAAAGGTCCAATGCATGTCATCATAAATATTTCAGATTATGAAAAAAGAAAGCATTTTTAAATTTGAAGACTTTAATTGTTTTTAATTTTTTATATGCTCTAGAGCCAAAGAAACAACCACATGATCATCACAACAGATGTAGAAAAAGCTTTTGATAAAGTCCAATACTCATTCATAACAACAACAACAAAAAAAAAAAACCCTACAGAAAATCAGAAGACATGGTCTCTATCTCAATCTGATAAAAGTCACTTATGACAAACTAGCATCATACTAAACAAGCAACAACTGAAAGCTTTTACTCTAAAATCAAGAAGAAGAAAAGAGCATCTTCTATCACCACTTCTACTCAATATAGTTCTGGAAATGTTAGCCAGAGCAATTAGACAAAAGAGAAAAACAAGAGGAATAAAGATAGTAAAGGAAGAACTTAAATTATCATTATTTGCAGATGACATGATTCTCTACATATAAAACTCCAAAAACTCCACTAAAATACTGCTAGAGTTAATAAGCAATGTTAGCAGCATAGCTGAATACAAAGTCAACATTTAAAAATTAATAGCATTCCTGTACACAACAACAAACTCACTGAGAGAAAATTATGGAAATAACCCCTTTCATAAGAGTATTCAAAACATGAAATACTTAGGAATAAATCTAACAAATGAAGTAAAATATCTATATATTGAAAACTATAGTGCAGCGCCCTTTTCTGTCCATGCCGCGTCCTAGTCCATCCACACCTTGTGACAATCGCTTCTCCAGGAAAAGGACACCGCATGTGGGAATTGGGCGTGGGGATCTTGAAATGTTTTGTACTGATAATTGCAATTTGTGTAGTTCACATGTGTATGTTTTTATGTAATGCTCAATATGGAGTCGAGGGTGGAGACTCCAGGGGGGTTGCTGGAGGCCCTCTAGATAACCCCTTTGTGAGGACTGATTGTGGGGTTTTGCCTTCTGTGAATAATGTGAGAGAAATGGGAGAGCGCATGGAGGAGGATTTGCGGGGTTCCTGTGAGACAACTGCCCTGAGACACTGGACAGGCAGCCAAAGACGGGCAACTAGGACACATATGTTACCCACCGGCCGCCTAAGACAGGCACAGGACCAATTGCTGTCCTGCAGGCCCATGACGGGTAAGGCCTGGCTGGGTTCATATAAAGAGTCCTTGACCTAAGACAGGCGCTGTCCTACGGGCAGCCAGAGATGGGTAACTAGGACACATATGTTACGCCACCGGCCGCCTAAGACAGGCACAGGACCAATTGCTGTCCTGCAGGCCCATGACGGGTAAGGCCTGGTTGGATTCATATAAAGAGTCCTTGACCTAAGACAGGCGCTCTTCTCACAGGAACTGCCATACTCCCATAATTCAGATTCACTCACAGACTGGTGTGCAGTGTTTTCTGTCTCTCACTCGCCGACTCCCTGTCCACCTTTGGGAAACCCTAGCCCTGCCGCAGCTGGACTCCGGCACTATAGTACTCTGGAAAAGGAGATTAAAGAAGTTATCAGGAAGTGGAAAGATATCCCTTGCTCACAGATAGGAAAAACTAACATTATGAAAAT
>PVLA01009861.1:0-69914 GCA_004027455.1 Hydrochoerus hydrochaeris
CTAAATTAGCACTTTTTCTTCCCAGTACTGGATTAAATCCAGGGGCTTGCACACACTGACCCGCCAGTTTCCCAACCCCTCTTAATCTCTACAAAGCCGTACAAGCTGCCATATCCATTTCAATCCCTGCCACAGAGTAACCAAACCCAATATCCATGTGGTGACTGATGAATGAATGCAAGGCCAGCTAAAGAATGAATATCTACTTGAAGCTTTTTCTGTGGCCTTGTAGACAACATAAATGCTGGTTTGGTTTAAAAGCTACAGATCCCTCAGATGCTAATTCATGGAGAAGAGGCACTTAAAAAAATTTTAAAACCATAAAGAAACTGCAAAAGAGGAAACAGCTTTGGAATCTGTTTGCTGAACAGGAACATATTTGAGGACCCCAAGGAGGGAGGGGTGGGAGGTCGTCCTGCCAATTTCCTGAGTCTCCAGCATCCCCCACTGGTAGACAGAGTGCCAGGAACCTCGCAGTCTACAGGGATGGTTTTTCTGCCTTTCAGGAGGCAAAGCACAGACTGGAGAAGTCAGTGAGGACAAGTGCTGTTCACCACTGGGCGCTTCTGAGAACAAAAACCCCAACAGGACAGAGTGTGCATTCATCTCTCATGTCCAGCGCTGCTGCAGAAACTGTGGGCAAAAGGAAGGGAAGGGAAAGGCACAGTTTCAGGCACTCAGATGCTGTACGGAAAAAAGCAGGCAGACATGAAGCCCATGAAAGAGAGGAAGACAAAGAATGTAAGGTAAGAATGCACAGAGGTACAGCCACTATGGGAATTGGTAAGAAACTAAAGTCATTATACTGTAGGGACACCAGCATACCCACATTTATTGTGGTAGAGAATAGCCAAGATACTGAACCAGCCTAGGTGCCCATGAACAAATGAATGGATAAAGAAAATGTGATATATATACACAGTGAAATATTATCCAGTCATATAAAAGAACAAAATTTTGGCCAGATGTGGTGGCATATGCCTGTAATCACAGCACTTGGGAGGCTGAGGCAAGAGGATCACCATGAGTTCAAGGTCAGCCTGGGCTACATAGAAAGAGCCAGTCTTTAAAAAAAAAAAAAAAAAAGGAGGGAGAAAGAGAACAAAATTTTGTCATTTGTAAAAAAAAAAAAAATGGAGGGATCTGGAGATCATCGTGTTGAGAGAAATAAGCCAGACTCACAAAGACAAATACTGCAAGTTTTCCTGAATACATGGAACTTTAGTAAGATCCACATACACAAAGTAGAAGGAAGACCATTAGAAAGGGGAAAGGGGAGAGGAGGGGGAGAGGAGGGGAGGGGAGGGGAGGAGGAGGGTGGTAATAGGAGTCATGAAAACAATTAAAATACATACTTTGAACTAAAACTATGTGAAACTAGGGAGGGGCTGGGGAGATGAGGGGTGGGTTGCTGGGAGTGATTTTGGCGGGGGAGTGATTAAAGTATATTATATACATATAAATCTGTCAAAATAAAATCCATTAATCTGTAAAACTAATATGCACTAATAAAGAAAAAAGATGAGTAAATCGTTCAAGATACTAGAAGTCAACAAGTGCTGGATAATTCAAGCAAAGAATAAAATACAATCCCTACAATGGCTTCGGAGTGGGAGGCAGAGAAGAGAAACCCTCCACTGACTCCTGTAGGACCAGATGTGGCAAGTTTGACTGTGAGGTTCAGTTAGGTGACAGGGCTATGACCTCCTCCACTTCTGAAAATCAGTCAGGCAGAGCTGACTGCCAGGTTTTACTTCCTGTGCTTCAGGACCCACAAGAGACTGCTGGACAGGAGGTCAGAGACCTGGGTCTGCATCCAGGTGCAACACCAGGCTGGCTTTGGGTGAGCTGCTTTTTGCCCTCTCAGGTCACATCCCTGTGTCTGCAGGGACAGGAACAGTCACAAGGCTCAACACAATGACGTGGACTGAACTGGTCACCCCAGGGTCACCCAGGCCTCTGCCTTCCTTCCCGGGGACCAGTTGTGTTCTCAGGTAGCTGAAGGGTGAAGGCGGCATTCACTGTATAAAAGCAATCAACTTCACATTCCAGGCTCACGGACACAAACCTCCCAGAAGTCCTGTGACGAGTGACAGGGACAGGGGTGCGGGGAAAGACTGCCCGATTCTGGAAATCCTGTAGGATGTGGGTGGGACAGAGCTACCAACACCACACTGTACTTGCCTCAGTCCTACAGTGGCTTTCCAAGGCCTCAGCAGAAGGCTCTCTCCTTGCCATGGCATTCAGGTTCCCAGATGTGGTCACATCTGCTCCCAGCCTCAAGCACAGCACAGTGGCTTCCTCCTCAAACAGAAACCCCTCTACCACATCCTCTCCCCTGGCTGGTCCTCCCACAGGCCAGCCCCACTCTCAGGAACACTACTCCCTCACCCCAGCCCCACTTCAGGTCTCTGTCTCTAAGTCACTTCCCCCAGGGTCCTTTCTGCCCAAGACCCAAGGCCACATGCTCCCATTTCTACACTTATCGCACTCACAATAGCTTGTTCCTCAAAGATCACCTGGCTTGTCCCTGTGGTATCTGCAGGGCTTTCATGCAGCAGGCACTCCCTAGAGACTTGGCGACTTCAACTGAACTGCTGCACACATAGCAGGTACGCGGGGGAACACCAGGGTGACCTCAGAGTGCTAGTTCAAGTCCAGCTGTACTGTGGTACACAGAACCTGACCTTCCCTGCCTCACTGAGGGGTTTGGCTGGCTACCTGTGGGCCCTTCCTTCCCTTGATACTCAAAGAATAAGGCAGATGAATACATGGAGCCCTGAATCTGAATTAGGCTCTTAGAGTGAGGTTAGTCACATCAGCTGCAGTCCAGCAGGTACCCGTGGTTGTCCCTGGGCCCTATGTTGGGTACTGGGAACAAAGGAAAACCACGAGGACCTAAGCCCAAATCCTGCCTTTCCCAAGCAGGCCCTCCCCACCCTATTTCTCATTACCCAGACCCTTCACGATCCACCATACTCTAACCAAATCATCTAGATGAAGAAGACACCAGCAAGGAGCAAAAGCCAAGGGTTACACCCAGTAAGAGTTTCCAAGGTCAGCCTAGGAAACACAAGCCAAAGGCAACCCCTCTTAGAATCTGCCCTTGCCATCTGCAAAGAGGAAGGTGGAGAGGAAAGGCCACATTGTGGTGGCTAGGAAAAGGTGTCTGAGCCTGGAAGAGCCTTTGAAGAAACCAATGATGTGCCAGAGATTTAGCTCAGTGGCATAAGTGCCTGCCTGGCAAGCGTGAGGTCATGAGTTCAGTCCCCAGTACCCAAAAAGAAGAAAGGAAGGAAGGAAGAAAGCAAGCAAGCAAGCAAGCAAGCAAGCAGTGATGTGCATTTGCCAAGTGGTGGCCCATGAAGAACGGCTGCTGGCCCCACAGATTCCAGCTTTTGGAGATAAAGACTCAAAACCTGGCAGGCCACAAGGCACATCTGCCCTGGAGATGTTGTCTGGCAGACAAAGCTTTCCATTTTTAAAAAACGAGTTCCAACATTTCAAAGTTGGATAGTTTCACGTAAGAACCAAAAAGTCCAACTAAAAAACAGTCAGCCCTGGGCCGAAAGTGGGAAAAGACCCTTGAGAAGGAAGGCCTGCAGGGAACCAGGGACAAGAGTGGACAAGCCAAGACCTAGAGCACTCCCGTTAAGGAGCAAGCTGGTGGGGACAGCCCAGCCTCCCACACACCCTGCCAATGGCCGGGGCCCTAGAGGCAGAACAGACGTCCTCTGCTGGCTCCACTCCCCACCACTCCTTGCAGTCTGGCTCTTTCAGATCACTCACTGGCCCCTGAGGCATTGAACTGGTAGCCTTTTAGAAATACTATACACAAGCTCTGGTCTCATAAACCCACCCAACCCACAGGCCTCCTCCAGAATCCCTCCCGTCTCCCTTACAGCCAAACTTCAATGCCAAAAGATGCAGCTGACATGGGGGAATTACAGTTTAGCTCCAAAAAGGAACACACATCTACCAGAGGAACAGTCAGAAACTCAGTTGGTTGCCTGCCAACTATGGGGTGCTTTATAAAGATATACTGAATAATTGACAACCCGTCTGACAAACACTGTGTTTTTCATTACTATACATCTGCTTATCATTTTACTACGTCCAAAACTGCCAACATGTCAACGTACTCATGATCTATTCATGAAGAAAAAAATGTGTACACAATGACAAACTCTTAATGACTTTAAACATTAGTTCACTTTAAATACTGACCCATTTTAACAGCACCAGTGGGTTCATTTACTTATTTTAAAATCGCTCCTATTTGATCAACACAAGATATTTGATTTGACATCTTCCTTCAAATCTAATGTAAATCAGGTTTTTTGAGGCACTTTCAAAATGTATGGGGCAGATAGTTATAACTGGATAAGGAAAAGGGAAAAAAAAAAGATCAAGAAAGCAACTGAAAAGTAGAAGAAGTACCTGCTTCTTATCTTGCATTTTCTTAAAGTCTTCACAGGCTAGCCAAAACAGGACATTTTCTTCACTGAATTCCTTCTTCAAAAATTCCTATAGATACAAAGAAAAAAATATATAGTAGTATACCTTTTCTTTTTTTAGAAAAAATAATGCATTTTCCTTTAAGAACTGACTTAACAAAATTCAGCAGATAAACCTGGTTCTATTATGCTTTGAAAACTGTGCCCTTAAGAACAAAAGGCATGTTAAATGTGAAAACTAGAATTTCAGATGCATTTGACCTTAATGCCACTGACATCATAAGAAGAGCGGAACGAAGCAAGAATCTACTCCCATTTCTAAACTGACAATAAATTACCAAAAAGTAAATTAAAGCAGAAAATGTATTAGTTCCTTGTGACACTGTTTAAACAAAGTACATTTCTCTGAAACCAGGCCATTTTTTTTTTCAGCAAAGAAAACATATTAAGCATGTTTAAAAGGCCATGATGAAAACTTAAAGGTGTGCTTTATTTTGGCAGCTGCTGGAGCACTAAGCTCTGCTCTATACAGCCCTCTCTGATGGCAGGACCATGCTCCCTCCCTGTGCCCTGGTGTCCAGAACCAGGAGCCAGGCACAGCCCCCCTCCCTGGCAGGCAGCAGCAGCCCCTGACCTGACACTTGAAGACAGCAACTGCTGGGCTCATTCTGGGAATCTGCATGTGGTCCTTTACCTGACACAAGGAGGTCTGGGAGGCCAAAAATATTATTTCTAGGTGGCACTGATACTTTCCCATCCATCAGTCCTCCTCATGGTCACATGGTCACAGCAAATGAGTTCCTACTCTCAAGCTAGGACACAGAGTGTTAAAGATTGGCCTGTTTTCCTATACCCTCATGTAAACTTCTGGATAAACTGCATCCACCCAGATTAACAATGAAAAAGACAAACCCTAAATCTCTTCACGCCTTCCGGGTCTTCCAGCAGATTCTCTAGGGAGGATGCCCACTTGGCTGTGCTCTTGAGGCTCTGGTGGCTGCTGCTGGAACTACCATCACTGTCATGGATGTCTGCAAAACAAAGTTCAGAGGCATCATGGCCAGGATACTGTGATCTGAATGCAGTGTGTATAAAGATACGCTGCTGGTCTGCATAGGACGGTCACCACCACCCACTGGGCTAACATATGCTGCATTACACACCAGGCTGCATTACCCAGTGCACTCACTGTAACAGCAGACACCATCTCCTCTGCTGTGCAGATAGGAAACTGGAGGCTCAGAGGAGTGAGGGGCTTACCCTTCCTGACACACCCTTCTCCTACCTTGTCTGCTGTCCACCTGGCAGGTAGCCCTTAAGTCTCACTCCAGTCCTCCCAGGGGACTCAAAAGCAGCTCCTTCCCCTCTCCCTTTTGCACTGTCTTATAATTATTGCCTTACACTGCCACTCTTTGCAGGGCTGACTCCCACTTACCCTGAAAACTCCTGCAGGTCATTATCCTGTATAATCTATAACTGGCATATAAAGAAAAATATGGTGCAGAACCAACCAGGACTATGGTGAGGGTACAAAATCAAAGGAGTTGCCTGACTAGTCAGGCACCCAGATAAATACTTTCATGCAATATTTTTAAAAATCAAAATGAATTTTGTTAAAAAATGAATAAAATTTAGTTTTTTGAGACAGGATCTCTGTGTGGGGTGTAAACTGGTCTGGCAATCCTCCCACTTCCAACCTTCATTACAGACATACACCCCCAAACACAGCTAAAATACCAAACTTTAGTATATGTGCTACTGAAGCAAGGACTAAAATACCAAATTTTAAACAAAGACAGGATTATTCCTGATTTTCCCTTTTTCCTATTCCTCCAAAGGGGCTAGGTGTTTGTTACAGTTGATACATCCTGTCAATTTGAGAAGTCTAGAAGCTTAACTAAGTAACTCAGCAGTTTTACATACTGGGGTGTAGAACAGGCCCTTACCTCTAGGATTTTGTTCATTGTGTCAACTTGAGAAGTTTAGAAGCTTAACTAAGAGACTAAGCAGGGGCCCAGGGTGCTCACATTGCAAACATCCTGAGCCTGTGTAAGAGGAGGGCATGGAGATGGTGTGAGTGCTACACCTACCTGAGGGCAGGTAGCCTGCATAGGATACAAGGGAGGAAAGAGGCTTGCTTTCCCCACCCCCATTCTTTGCTCCTGTTGTTTGCTGTCTTATGCTGCTTTGAACTGTTGCCCCTATGCTACACCACCCTGCCTTGGACTGAAACCTCCACAAACTGTGACTAAATAAACTCTTCCTTCCTAAATTTTAGGTGTTGGGTATTTTGTCTCAGCAATAAGAGAAAAGTAACCAAGATAGTGTCCCACTGTTATTTTTCCACACTTTAAACTTCTGCTGTTGGGGTCATCATGGGTGTTTCTTTGCTATCTTTGATGTTTTAAATACTGCATTTGGTATCATTTACCTTGAGGCCTGAGTTTGCAACCTCCTTACGTTCTGGCACATCGGGTGACTGTATGATGACTTTGTGCACACGTCTTCCAATTACTGATGAGAGACAACTAGCACCCTCTTAACTGAAGGAAAAGGGACTAGAGATCTACGACTAATGCCCTTTGACCACTTGGCTGAAGGAGGAAGCAACAACACAAGTAAGTAGACCTCACTGTACAGCTCTGATCCCATCCTACAGCCAAGGAAAAACCATTGTGATGTGACTGAAGATCTGGAGTATTCCCAACACACACACACACACACACACACACACACACACACACACAGAGTGAATGTTTAAGGTGGTAAACACACAAACTATCCAGATGTGATCTGATCTGATCATTATATGTTGTATACACGTGCTAAAATGCCACATGGGCCAACTGAGGCAGTGGACACCCATACGCCCACGTACTCAGGAGGCCAAGGTAGGAGGATTACAAGTTCAAGGCCAGCCTAGGCAATTTAGCAAGACTGTTTCAAAGAAAAAAAAAGGTGCCAGGGGGTTGGTAGCAGTAGGGGGGAGGACTGGATGGGGATATAGCTTAATGTAAAGGCCCTAGGTCCAATCTCCAGGGCTAGGGAGGGAAATGAAGAAAAGGAAAGAAGAAAAAGAGAAATGGAATAAAGGAAGAAAAGAGAAACAGAGAGAGACCCATAAATATGTAGAATTATTACATATCAGTTGGTTGGGAGTAGGAGGCATCATATTAGAGACCTGGCCAGCTACCTGGGTCACATTAGACTCTCAACAAATGTTAGTTCTTGTTTCAGCTTCCCTGAAATGATGCTTACCAAGTGACCTGTTTTTACAGCTAATGCTTTATCTCTACTGACATATTTTTTGTTTTTTGGGTTGTTTTCTGTTCAAAGCTAGAGACAGGCTTCTGTAAAGAAAAGTTTGAATCTGGAAGAAAATAAACTTTTAATTAAGAAATCACCAACGTAACTTTTAAAGGATTAATGAAAAAATGTCTCATAAATATTAATTGCTGCACATAGCTAGGGGACCGTCTAGCTAAAAATGTTTTGGGAGAAAATTCACATCAGCTAGAGGCTTAGCTCAGGGGCACAAGCATCTGCTTGGCAAGGGTGACATAGAGAGTTCAATCCCCAGTACAGAGAGAGAGAGAAAATTCGTATCAGAACACACTGGACTGAGTAATAACAGCTTCTATGATCTCTGGTGTCTTACTGGGATGAAACATACCCATTAAACTCTTAGTCCATGAAGACTCCACCTCCCAGTATCTTAAGCTAAATAAAACAAAGCTAAAAACCCAGGGGAGACTATGGTTCAATATGCATTGCTTATGCGGTACATGAGATAAATCCATTATTTGGGACAAATCCATTCCTGTAATGGAGAGGCAAACTTACCCAACTACACCACCAAATGGACTCAATGATTTTGTAAAGTGACTCTCCAGCTGGGGGATATTCAATTAGTTCCTGCTCGCTCTGCCAAGGCTGGGATGGCAAGCTCCTGGACACAGAGTTTCTTCTCAAATATCAAATTAAAAGATCATCATTACAAGAAGTTTCTGTAGCAGGGTTTTTTTCTGCCAAGCATCCCAATAATTTATCCTTCTGCCCTTTGCCCAGGGAACACAGTTTGACAGTCGACTCCACTTCCCCCAGTAAATAACCTGAGACACACAATGCACTGTTCCAGGAACAATCTCAGGCAGCCGCAAGTGCTCTCACCTCTGTAGAATGATTCTGACCATAAGTTTTTAACCTTGGCCTGAAGGGATTCCAAAACTCTTGGCATTGTTTTCAATAATAAAACATATCAGCAGGGTTTCTGCCACCATGATGTCTCACAAATAAATGCACATGGTGGATTCCCACTTAGCCAAGAGAGTACAATGACAGGAGAGACAGCTGGCCCCTATGGTCAACAGCTGCTGACCACCACCCCCCTTATGTCATATTCTACTTATTTCTGCATACTGGGTACCTAGATCAGTTTTCACTTGAACAAGAAGTTTTATAGCTCAAAACTCAAAAATCTGATCTCATCGCCTTATAGACTAGGAAAACAAAAGTCTAGAGAAGAAAATGACCTATCTAAAGAATCACTGAATGGAATGAGCATCAGTAAGGGACCTGTGCCTATCAGTCCCACTTCTACAGGACCCCAGGGCTCCAGGAAATGCATGGGTCCTTCCCAGTTCTCTCCTGGGCTTCCATCTCCCTTGCATCAAATGTAAGGAAATTACAGAAGAGCATGGTCTTTTTAGGATGACTCAGAAAGCATAGCAACAGGAAGCTACTCTCAATAACAAGACTTTTTCTAGCCTTGGCACCCTGGATAAAAAAAAAAAAATCCTTGATTTTTTCCTCACTTTCTGCCACACAGGTGCCTCTAGGATTCTTCTAACTGTTATCTATCATGGCCTTCCACAGAAACATTAGTTTGAATTTTGCATAGATTTCTAGATTGACTGTCAAGTCTACTGGTTATGTCCTCTTTCTGCCTTTTTTTTAAAAAAAACTTTTTCAGCTACATCAGTATAGACGGACGGATCTCGGCTGAGCAGCATTTACAGTCACAATTCACTTAATGCTTATTTACTCATTTATTTATTTTTGAGACAAGGTCTCACTATGTAGCCCAGGCTGGCCTCAAAGTCACAGGAATCTTCCTGCATCAACTACATCTTTATTTAGTCTGGTCTTCACTACTATAATGAAATACCTACAGCAAGCTGCTTATAAAGAGGTTTATCATGGCTCATTGTCTTAATTACTTTTCTTACTCCTGAGATAAAATACCCAACACTCAAAGTTAAAGGAGGAAAGGTTTATTTAGCTCACAGTTTGTAGAGGTTTCAGCCCACAGTCAGCTGGCTCCAAGGCAGGGTGGCAGGGCATTGCAGAGGAGAAACAGTCCATGGCAGGCAGAAAGTAGCAAAGCAACAAGGAACAACCACAGCTCTTTCAATCTCTTGTATCTTATCCAGGGTGGGGAGCACTCACACCCCTAATCCTAGTGCCCCTAATCCTAGCACTGTACCATGAATCAATTCCAGCATCATGCACTCTAGATCCAGTCAGCTCTGAAAAACGCTCATGTATGACCACATAGGCTTTAAGAGGACATCTAGACACAAGCTGTAACACTCATGGTGTAGCAGACAATTTGAATGGCACTTCTTGAATGCAGAACAATTGTTTTCACATTAGCTAAATCGAGTCTTGTTCCCATGCACCGATATATCCAGAGCTGGCTATGGTATTTCCTACTCCTTTAGGTTGGTTATAAGCAATGCAAATAAAGTTAGCTGAGGTACTGATATGTAATCTTAAGGCCAACCTATGTTTTCCTGTTTGCTCACGTTGTGTTCCCTGTGAAACAGTTGAACGCAGCAGGATGGCAGAGCCACTCAGCTCGAGGAATGTCAGCTGGGTAGCAGCCTCAAAGTAAGAGGCTATGAGTCCCCAGGGCAAAAAAGTTTATATATCAGAAACTAAAGCAACAACCTCCTAAAACCATTCAAATGCTACCCTAATTGAGATATGCAGACTGGTCTTTCTGCATATGATACTCTGTGCATGTTGCAAAGATGTTTTCTCCCCACTGGCTAGCCAGCTCAAGTTACTCATGTAATTCCTGCCATCCTCACTTTGAACCACTCCCTTTTCATGAGATAATAACTTCTGTGAGCAGTCTTGGATCAGGGCCTTTTTCCTTATATACTCACTTGGATCAGACTTAGAACCCCTTGGCTGCCCATAACTTTGAATATGACTTAGTGTCTTTACTCTCACCTTGGGTTGCATTAGAGATAGCAGATTGGAATTAACTTGCTGGAATAACGTTTCTATGGGATTACACATCACATATAACTTTCCAGACTACAAAGCAGATTGGAAAAGGGATTTCAATATATAATACCTGGATTACAATATTGTAAGGAATCACTATTGGGATTAATATCGGGACCTCTATAATAGTTCTGTTTCAGGGTTTTTTTTTATTATTGTTGTTGTTTGTTTGGGTGGGGTTGTCTTATTTTGTTTTTTGGCTATTTGAGACAGGGTCTCACTATGTAGTTCAGGCTGGCCTTGAACTCACTTCGTAGCCCAGGATGGCCTCAGCCTGCCAAGTGCTAAGATTACAGGTATGCACCACCATTCCCAGCCTACACCCATGGTTCCTGAGGCACAAGGGGAAAGGGCTGCATTTGGTTCATAGCTTTTGTTTGGCAGAGACCTGAGGTGGCCCAGGACATCACACAAGAGACAAGGAGGGCAGGTGTCTGTATGTTCTAGTTTCTCTTTCTCTTGCCACATAAGCCACCAGGAGTCAATCAGGCAGGGTCTACCCTGACAATCTCATCTAATCCTAATCATCTTCTAAATATGAAAGTTGAATAAATTGCCATACTTTTAGTATTTCACAATGGAGATTAAATTTTGGCACATGGAATTTGGGGAACACACACCATTTTAAACTGTATTCCAACCAACAAAGCATCGCCTTTTCCAAGCCATCACTCCCAACCTCCAATCCACTATGTCTGACAGTGCTATAAAGGTCACCTAGAACCAGACAATCTGACTGCTTAGACACATGCCAAATAAGGGCTTTCTAAACCATTTCAGCTCACTTTAAATGCTGCAGTCGGCCACGGATGTACAGGGGAAACGAACAACCCTTCTCCATAGCAGGCAGACCTCTGAACTTCATGAACAGAAACACCAAGATTTCACAGCTGCTGAGTTTCCAGATCTTGGATCCAAAAGTCTTTTATCCTCCAATAGTCTTTTATTTTTCCTCATTGATAAGTTTCCATTTCAGATGAATGGGAGGTTTGGAATGTTTTTCTAGCAGCTTTAAGATTACTCACTCTAGTGAGGAGCTGTTTGTTGTAAAATCTTATTTCAATTTTGTTCTACTCCATTAATTTTTTTTTATTGCATTTTAGTTCAACTACAAAGGGTTTTTGAATCAAAATGTTTGTTATTGTTTGGGCCCTTTAAAACATTTTAGATTTTCAAATTTTGTATTTCTTTTTGTTTGCTTTTTTTTTTTTTTTTTTGAGACAGGGTCTTGCCATGTAGCCCATTCTGGCCTGGAATTCATGGTGATCCTCCTGCCTCCATCTGCCTCCTAGGATGCAGGCTGGGGATGAACCTCGATGGCACAGTGCCTGCCTGAGTTCCATTCCTGGTACCAAAAAAAAAAAAAACATGTACCACCAGGCTTGGTATGGTCAATACCCATTTTTCAGTAAATAAGTCTTTAGATTAATCTACCATTAGCTGATTGTGGATTAACTAATGCTCAACTTGTAACACCCAGCTGAACTGAGTCAGTGTGGTGCTGGGTATGGATGACCCACCTGAGGACTGCTGCCAACAGCATAAAAAGAGAACTGGAGCATAGATGGAAGGCTACTGATTCTCCTGGAGAAGTCTGTCACGCTGATATGAACTCAGCTGTTCTCATCAGAGGAGCTCAGGTCCTTGCTGTCACTGAGGATGGCCGTGATGCTTTTCAGGAGAGCTCTGGTTCCTGCCTTGGGCATAGTTTCCCGGCTCCAGTCCAGTGCAGACCCCTCAGCCTGCTGGCACAGACTTTCTAGCTTCCGCCACTGACCTTTAGGCCTTCCTAGTGCAGATCCTTGAATCAGACTTGCATGAGACACTGTCATGGACTCTAGGTACGCCATGGGACTCATACAGGACACTGCCACGAGCTCTAGGTCTTCAACTGGACTCGTATAGGACATTGCCCATGGGATCCAGGCCCTCGGCTGGATTCTTTGTGTCTCTAGTGTGTGGACAGATCTTCCGCACACTTCTACATTTGACATTTTGGGTGAATATTATAAAATAATCCTAAAAATTATGTTTCCTGTCTTAAATCTATTCCCCTGTAAACCCTGAATACAACACTGATAACAACGTTTAACACTTGGAAATTATTCACAGTGTGCCAGGATTCCACTCCAAGCTTTTCACTTGTGTTAAATCATTTAGTTCTCACAAAATCACCCTCATGCAGTTAATAATATCCCCACTTTACAGAGGAGAAAATGGTGGCACAGTAACTTGTAAGGGTCACCAGCTAGGAAATGGGGAACCATGGTCCAAAGCCAGGCAGTCTGGTTCCAGGGTACCTACTCCTTCCCACGATGCTCCACTGCCATTTTCATAAATTTATTCCTGCTGATCTACACACTGAGAGGCCAGATTGCAACAGTGGCAGAAAGACTGGTAACAATCACACTGTGGCAAAAAGACTGACAAAACTGGGTCCACGTCCATACAGAACTAGGTGAATGATTTAGTACATGGACACAATGTACATTTTTCTATTTACATTTATGCTGTTCTATGTGATTCCTGTATTTATTAAAACCATTTTTTTTTTCAAAGATGGGTGCAGCCCTGGCATGCAGATGGCCAGGGATGGTTGCCTGCAGCTTATTTTGCAGTGCATTATTTATAAATGCTAATGATGTCATATTTAAGACTTTCTCTGGACATTAATTCCCTAGAAATCCACACTCCGAAGGCATCTGCAACACTTAGATCTGAATGAGCACAGCTTGGATTTCTGCTATTGATCTGCAGGAAGATCCATGTAATGATCCTGCATAAACAATTTCCCCAAGTCAAATAACTGTAGAAGGTTCTCAATATTCAGCTTTCTCAACAGCAGAGACAACTTACATCCTTGAAGGATCTAAGTACCCAAAAATGCACAGTGTATTAAAGCAAGCAATGTAAATATTCGAGTCCAGGAAAAGGTAGACATGTTAACCCTAAATTCTGAAGTGTGTGGTGCAACACCCACCTTTCAAATACACTCTCTACTTTGCAATGAAGTTTCAAGGAAAGTACATACCACACAAAATGTACTTAAAACCTCATGTCACCTGTACCACATCAAGCATAGTACATCACACACACAAAAAATGTCATCCGTATTTAGAATCAGAGTCCGGTTTGTTTTAACTGGTGATCTGCAGAAGGCTCCACAGAAACTGGGTCATGGAAACACTGTATCTAAATATTACTTAAATGTTTATCACTCCAGGATCTAGTTTCTGAGAAATACCTTGTAAGCATGCAATGCCCAGCCTGGAGAGATTCAAGTGAACTGGAGTTAGCAGAAAATAGCAATAAACATGAAAAAAAGTTTGAAAATAATCACACTAATAGCCAGCACGCAAGACAGGAGCAGGAAAACAGGTCATGGAGGGTGGGTACAGTTTGGAAAGGACACCACGGCATTCTCCAGGGAAGACCCAAGCCTCACAGAAAGATGTGCACAGAGTACCTTCAGCAGTCACCTGTGCCCAACACGCTGCCCCCCCCCCAGCCTCCACCTGCCCTGGGCCAGTGCCCGGGCCTCAGCCTCGGCCACACCAAGAACACCTCTCTAAGGGTGGGGTGTTCCTTACGTTCCATGCCCCAGGGTCCACCCAGGAAGGTCCCCGCAGACCAGAACTCCGCTGCTGTCTCAGAGCCCTCTTGAGCGAGAAAGGCTAGGGCTACAGGGCTCCTGAGCACCCTTGGTCCAAAGAAAAAACAAGCCTCAACATCCTCTTTTGAGTGGACTAAACAACAGATGGCCACTCATTTCCAGCACTACTAGAGGGAAGGAAATACGAATGCCGAAACGTTATTTGCAGCCTCCCGAGAATCCCCTTTCTAGGCAGAAGCCCAGAAAAAAAGAATATGACCCAGAGGCCCACTCCTTGGGCTGAAAATGAAGACCCTGCCATTGATTTTCTTCGCTTCCCAGCACTTCCTCTGGGGCCTGACATTCATGCATAAATGTGTCCTCCCCCGCCCACCCAGCTTCCTTCTCCCTGCATCCACCTCAAGTCAGTGTGAGTGACTCTGGGGCCGGGGGAGGCAGTTGAGCGGTAGGGCCCTGGACATGCATGTGTGAAGCCCTCGTTTCAATTTCCAGAGTTGAAAAATAATAACAATTAGTTAAATTTTCAAAAGCAAGTGCCTTTTTTCCCATATTGGCGAGGCAGAAAGGACATTTCTTAGGATCAGGGAATATGTCTTCCTCGGGGCTAACCCGGTATCAGGCACTCATGTATATATAATTTATGGTGATCAGTACTTTTTGAGGAGTGAGCTAAGCTGCTCATTGTGTGTGTGGGGGCAGGTCAGAAGGCACGGTAAGAAAGATGACCGCTAATAAAAATAGATTGTTACTGAGCACTTACTGTAATCCTCTAAGCTTCACAACGATACTACTTGGAGGTTGGTGCCATCGTTGGGCCCACTTTACAGATGAGGAAACTGAGACACAGAAAGGTGAACAGCTTGCTTTAAAGAAGCAAGCAAGAAAGTAGAAGGGCCGGAGTGGCTGTAGGTAGAGCTGGGAAGAAAAGAGAATAATAGATATAAAAAATGCAGGCAGGGCCCTCTTAGTCAGAGAACTTACCGTGAACTGGGAGACAGACTTGGACTTCCAAGATGGGAGGGAAGAAGACAGAAAGCTGTCACCTCCATATTCATTCTCTAAATATATGTGAACAAGGTGATGGATGCTGTATGTAGGTGGCCCTAAACTCTAGTTCTCTGTCCCTTCCAGAATGGGTGGCTCTGGATGAGTCTTTGTCTCTCAGAGGCCTCTAAAGCTTGGCAGGAACTGGGCTGGTTCCCCCCTCCTGGGACATTCAGGTGCAGAGAACACAGGGCCAGCAGTGCCTGATGCAAGGAGACTTTGGAACAGATAGAGAACAGACACTCTGGGGGAAACAGACACAGAGGTGTTAGCACCAGCCCCCCAGGGGCAGAGTGGGAAGCTGGGGGAAGGGGACTGGGGGAGAAGGCAGGCCATATCAGGTGCCTCTGAGCACCAGGCTGACCTGAGCACTTGGCAGGCCTTGAGATGGCAATTGGCCTGGAAGGAAAATTGTCCCTCGATGCCTGCAAGGGACTGTTTCACTCCAGCAAATACCTCCTGACAGCTCTTATCAAGAGGCTGCTGCTGCTGCTGCCTGGGCCCCTCTACCCCCACTGCCATCCTGGGACTGCTCAGTGGACAGCTATCTGGGGGAAGCAGAAGAAACTCTTGAGAGTATATTTAGTACAGTTTAAACAGCACGTTTCCAGAGCCGGTTTCAGGGGGCCGAGGGGATGACTCAACCAGGGGAAGTAGCTTGTTCACCCAGGAAGCTACGGGGAATGGCCAAGTGAGGAACCTGCCTAGGTGTCCAAGTTTCTTACCAGTGAGGAAAGGAGAGAAAGATCGAATACAGATCACTGGTGGCCAATAAAGCACCACCAGTGCCTCACACCCACTGGCTTCTGGGATGGGGATCAGAGTGGGACCCACGCTCGGCATACTCCTGGGCTGACTTGTACAAAATGACACCACACCCTGACCTCTGTGTCTGCAGGCCAGGCTCAACCACATTCTCCTTAAGCCCCCAGCCCAGCCAGTGAGGTTCCTCAGGGAAAATTTCCCTGGCTGCCAAGACGCTACATTGCTGGACTGTTCAAACAAAGACATTAAATTGCTATGTAGACTGTCATCTTAAAAATAAAAACTTAAGCCCAGCAATAAATCTGAAACTGTTCCCAAGGGCTTAATGGAATAATGTGTAACAGGCCTGGGTGGCCTGGCTGGCAGGGTGAGGGCTTCTCCGACATTATGAGCCCTTAGTCCAGCTGTGGGCCAGAGGGTAGCTTTGAAATTGCTTTTCAGATGGGCACATCCCAGCTATCATCAAAAAATGCAAATTATTATGGGGGACAGGGAAAATAAGCAAAATCCCTTGAGGGAGCCCTACATTTCAGTAACATAAAAATCAACTAGTTAAAAATGCATGCTGGGCATAGTAGCACAGGCCTGTAATCCTAGCCCTCAGGAAGCTGAGGCAGGAGGATTACCTCAAGTTCGAGGCCAGCGTGGGTTACGTAGTGAGGTCAAGGCCAGCCTGCACTACACAGTAAGACTGTCTTAAAAAAAAAGGCATCCATCCCCAACCAGATTGAATTGGTGGTCTAGGGTAAGGCTGGGGAAGTTAACGCCTATCAAATCCCCTTCACCCCAACCTGGATGGTGAAACACACTTTGAGAAACCTCAGAAGACTAAGAGAATCTCAGTTAAAACTGAGTGGAAGTTAAGAATGCAAAACTCACAGTTTAAGGACATCATCTCCAACAAGATTTTGCTAAAAAGCAAAAACAAAAAACAAACAAAAAACTAATACAGCAGGTGCTTAGAGAGGCAGGAGTAGATCTAGGGTCAAATCCAGGGGCTTCCCAGGGTGGATTCAGCTTTTGTGGGGCCTGAAACAGAACTTCCTTTTGAAAAATAATCCAACTAAGAACATGGCCCATTGGTGAACCACTCACCTAACATGCACAAGGCTCTAGGTTTCATCCCCTGTACCTCACAAAATTACATTAAAATTAAAATTACCCCATTTCCCATCAGTACAGGGCCCTGTAGATCACTTGGCTGGCTTCCTGGTGCCTCTACCTATGGGCCCTCATTTCTCCTTTTCACCTGGCTCCTTCTCTTGCTGCTTGGTGACAGTGAGGAACTGGCAGGATGCTGTGTCTTTTCCCATGAAAGAGGCAGACTTTAGACCTAAAACTTCCACAGAATTTAAGCATCCAGGACTCAGCTCAGGATGTTCAGCAGCTGTCCTTTCTATCAGTGACATAACCCATCCCACTGGGCTTAAAATCTGTCGCTCTGAAGCAGGTACATGCCACGGATGTTCCTAAATCTGCCTTTAGCCTTGTTGGGGTACAACCTGGCCACGTGTAAAATCAGCCCAAATCACATATCTTCTGTAATTTAATGGTTCCACGTTTATTCTATGCCACACATTGTACCATGGCTTCTCATGTTTTAGAGTAGTTAGGACCACAACTCTATGAAATCCACTTTACAGATGAAGAAACTGATGCAGGTGTCAACCCTTGACTGCAGCATTTACTGAGTTCCAACCCTTGATTGCAGCATTTGCTGAGTTCCATGATGTAAAAAGCCCACCATAGCTCATTTAAACTGCCTATGGTTTAGAATCCATATGGCTTAGCTCCTAGATTTCCAGAATATTTAGCAATTGGCTCTTGCAAGCCAATTTGAGCCAGCTCAGGCACATCATTGAAACTGCAAAACAGGCAAATCTAGAAACTTACTCAGTGTCGTTGAACCAGGGTTCGAACTAGGAGTTTAACTCCAGAGTCCTGACTCTGACTCTCACTCCATGGACCTGTGCAGACAACAGGAAATGGCTACCCACAGTACAACAGAACCTCCTGAGCCTCCTGATGAGCAGCACGGACAGGTTTATATGACCATCACCTTAGCACTTAACATTTCCTGGGCAATGATGTAAGATCATTACAATAAGCTTATGTGAAGTTCGTATTTGCATAATTTTGAGTATTTGAGTCGTCCTCAATATTAAATGCAAGGATATGCATAATTTGATGGGTAGAGGTTAGGTTCAAATTAGGTAATTAAGAGAGAGGGGTAGCTATGATTATTCCTGTTTTGCAGATCCTTATTTGGCACAAAGAAGTTGCACAGCTAATCAGTGGTGGAGACCCAGAGAGCCTGGTCGTAATTTCTTAACCACATAGAATGCTGGGTGAAAAGAGGAAACCAATCAACACGTACTGACTCTCAGTACTATGCAGAAGTGAATCTTGAAGTGGGCGACACAGGAAAACCTGTGAACCCTAAACATGAGAGTCAGACAAACCTGGGTCTCATTCGCCAACATCTACAGTGTAGTGTCTAAAGCTCCTGGCTTCAGTTCCCCCTCTCGCCAGGTTATTCTAAGGGTGGTGAATGTGGCCCTTGTCCTAGTTTTTACCGTGAACAAAAAGACTAAGAGGATCAGAATCAAGGGTTTCTTATCCACCGTGGTTCTTTGTCTTTTAAAGGTGCTCCAAACCATGGCTCAATTTGGCCAGAGTGGATCCTTTGCCATGCAGAGCTTTGCTGGCAAGAATCACATAGGTATTTTCTCAGTCCTAGAGTTCGGCCAGGTACCTGGCCCCAGTTTTTCCCTCCGCGGTGCAGAGCTGCAGGCTCCGGGCCCGCTGACCAGGGAGATGCCCTGGTCCAGCCGTGCCCACTGGGGCGCACGCGGGCACCCTGCCCACCGACGAGGAAAACCAGCTCGGCATCCTGCCTTCGGACTCTGGATCCCACTCTACCTCTGAAGTTTGGGGGTGTTTTGGATCTCCTTTTTCGCCCAGACCATCACTAAAAAGAAAACTGTTATTGTTCCCTTTTCAGCCAAACTTCCTCCCCGCAGCGTCTCTCAAAGCTCTGCGCTCCCGCCGCAGCTGGGACAGCGGGGCGCGAAACCCAGCAGGGAGAAGTGGTGGGGCGGCCTGGGTTCCCGTCGGACGGCACTGCCGAGCCGCGCCCGCGCCCGCGCGCAGCTGGGAGGGAAGATGCCCAGCGGGCAGCGCCGGCCGAGGCGGCTCCCCGATGCCACCCGGAGCCCCGACCCGCGGCCCACAGGTCCCGGAGCCGCTTACCTGACGGCGGCCGCTTCCTGCTCAGCCGGCTCACGGCGCGGTTAAACATCGCCGCGGGCGCCCGGGGGAGGAAGGAGGCGCAGCCCGGCGGCGGCGGCCGAGTCGGAGGAAGGCGAGGAGGAGGAGGAGGAGGAGGGTGAGGAGGAGGACGAGGAGGAGGGTGAGGAGGAGGAGTCCGCTCAGCGCCGCCCCAGCGCGCCGGGCCCGCCGGCCGCGCTCCTCCCCGCGAGGCGCCGCGTGGCGCGCTCCGTGCGCCTCCCCGGCCGCTCCCGCAGGGGCTCTGGGTCCCGCCCGGACAGCGGGGCGCGGCGGGGCAGCCCCAGGTGACCCCGCAGACCCGCGCCGGGGTCGGGGAGCGCGCGGCAGGCAGAGCCGAGATGCCGCCGGTTCCCAAGTCCTGCGTCCGCGAGGGCACCCGCCCGGCCTCCCTGAGCCCTGCCGGGAGAAGCTGGCTCGGCGCCACGGGCCCCGCGCCGGGTGACTCGGCAGGCCGAGGTCACCTCCCGACCATACAGCCCGAGGCCTCGCGCGACTGTGGAGCCGTACGCGGCGCTGCCCGTGGCCTTCGCCTCCCCACCCCGGGGATCCGGGACGCCCACGCGCAGGACCTGCCCCCCCCCCGGACTGGGTGGGCCTGGGCCTTCCCACGCCGCGAGCGCGAGTGGGGCGTCAGCAGGGCCCGGGCCGCGGGACCGCGAGGAGTGAACGGAGCCACCGCGGGTGGGCGCCCTTCCCCGGGCCGCTGCGCGCCGGCGCCAGAACTCAGGCGCCTGCTGCCCTTGGCATAAGGATCGGGGCCGGAGCTCTAGGAATTCTGCGAGAATCTGCGGTTCGGGCGCCGACCGGCTCCGCTCTGCGCGCCCAGGGCGCATCTCTAACTTGGGAGCAGCCTCAGGCGGGGTCTTTTCGCTCAGTGAGCGGAATCCTTGAGGGTCCCCCCGCCTCTTGGCTCGTTTCTCCGGGCTCTGTCAGTCACCTGCTCAGCGCCGCGCTCCAAGCTTCTCTGTTATCTCATTTCTTCTACAAAACAGCCAAGGGCGGGGGGGGGGTCATTACCCCACTTGTTCAACATTTGCTTTGCAAGGAATTGTCTTTCTGGCGGGTTTTATTTTTCTGCTTGTGTGTCTAGCTTTGTCTCTAAATTGGTCTTTATTTTTAGCTGTACTAATTGCTATTTTTCTAAAATGCTCCCCAATCGCCCCCTCATTCTTTTGCAGCATTTTCACTAGTTGGCACTTTCTTTTATATCTTCTATTCTGAGCCTCCTATTCTGCCGGTTTTCCTCTCTCCCTCTGCCTACCCCACAGTCCAGTTCTACCCTAGCTGCAGCCCTTTGTGGTTGTTTCTTATTTACACCCCTTTCCTTGCTCGCTCAGCGTATTCTCTGGCTCTGCTACTGCAGAGGATCGCCAGCGTCCTGAAGGTTTCCGCGGTTTTCACAACTCGGAGACTACGGAGCGGTGAACAGGGCTGGAACCTAGCCACCCATCAGAAGTCTTTCCTTCTCTTATCCGTGGACTCCAGCGACAGGCTTCCATCCATTGAAATAATACTTAAACTATTACCAGAGACTTTGTCAAAGGGAGATTTTAAAAGCTGGCAGAGTTCTGAATCTAAATGAGACCTCTGCTGCTTCCAATAGCAGAGTTTGTGCAAAAGCATCCCCACCCCTGCCACCCGGAAAACGTCTCCAGAGACCAACCACAAGTGACCCTACCATAGGAAAGAAGGGTATCGGCACAGTGGGGCAGAAAGCAGGCACAGCCAGCCAAAGGCTGTCTCAGTTGTCAGGTCCACCCTACCGTGTCCTCAACTGTAGTGTGGCCTTCACCATGCTTATTGGATACCTCTTGAACTAAGAATGACAGGCTGTTCCTGAGGGGAACATTTAATAGCTTCAAGTCACTTTCGCTGCCTTATTAGCATATAAGATAGTCAGTACGAAAAAGAAAGACCATCCTGACAATGCCACCAACACCTGTTTTAAGTGTCTGAAGAGTCGGTTTTGTGTAGCATGTAGAAGGCCAAGGAGAGAAGCGTACAGCCTCATAGCTCCCAGAGCTGAGTAACCACACTCACGCACTGAAGCTCTGCCATAGCCTGCCCCTGACTGACGTGCTCAGCACCCACAAGCACCACCCTTCCAAGTGCACCCCCTCCCCATAGCCCAGCTCAATCAAGACTGCACCAGCCACAGCCAATTTGGGCAAGAAGACATGTAGCTTGGTCTCCTTTCTCCCCCTGCTGGTCTCACCTTCGGTTTACCAAGTTTCCAGTCAGGTAAAAACAAAAACTCTGGACAGCTTCCAGGAAAGCAGAAGTTCAGAGGCATTATTCAACCTAGAGGTTACCGTGCTTTATTCTGTTCAGAAACTTTAGAGAATTGGCGATGAATCATGACTATATTTTAGCATCTCTTTTATGCCCAGAATATATAAAGACTATTCTACCCGATTGGAGGCAGACCCCGTAAAGAAAATAAGTAAATCTTTAGTCTTGAAGAGCTCTTGGTACCAATCCTGACGATGCAACAGACCAGCTATGTGTCCTTAGGCAATGACAGCCCTGGGGGATAGGACAAGGCAAGGATGACACCTACATTCCAAGGGTGTAGTATGCAACAGCAATAAACAAAAATGTATCTGGCATAGTGCCCAGAACATGTATGCACACAAAAAATTACTGGAATCTACATTCCCCTTACTCCCCCTGAAAGGCTGTTTTGATAAATAATAAACGTTAATCTCCACACAGCCAAAGTGATTATTTTTTTAATTGTAGGAAGTTGACAGGGCAGCAACAATGTGATGTTCACGGTGAGGGGAAAAAGAGAATTAAATTGCTACAACCTTTTTAACTGGTAATCTACAAGAAACTTCAAAATATTTATGCCCATTTGCTTACTGAATTATTCTGCAATTGGTGATTTGTGCCAAGGAAAGAATAAGTGATGCAAAGATTTATGTGTATCATAGTACCATACTGCCTTTTATCTGTGTTATTTATATCACCTAAAAATACCTCTTAAGAGTTATACCTAGATGGCATATTTACTAGTACAAAGACCAGGTGAAAATTATTTGGTGATGTGTAAGCATGCTTACCAAAAAGCTTTCAAAAGCTTTCAAATCAGGAAACACAACAGAGACATTTTTCAGTGGATGATAAAATAGAATAGAAAATATAGTTTTATTTTAAGGATAGTAGTTAACTACAGCAAAATATTACTAGAAATTATCTCTAGATGGTAGAATAATGGGTGATTTAAGTTTTTATTATTGTATTTTCCTCTTTGGTGGTTTGTTTTGTTTTTGAGACAGCTTCTCACTGTGCAGTTCTGGCTGGCCTTGAACTCACTATATAGCCCGGGCTGGCCTCTAACTCAGGACAGTCCTTGTAATTTAGCCTCCTGAATGCTGGGATTATAGGTGAGCACCACCAGCCCTGGTGTGTTTTCCTGTTCTGTAAAATAATTGTAGGGTACAAGTTTTTTAGTGGTGGTAACTATTCAGTAATTGAAACCTGAATTCTCATCTGAGTTTAATGCTACACATGTGTGAGCTCTCATTTTTACATTAGTTTTCCTTTCTTAAAACTCTTAATTTCACATGGAAGGCGGAAGTAGACCCCAACTGGTTTTCCCATCTTTGATCTCTCTTGCACTTGTAGTCACACATTCATGGCATATGACTGCTGGAGGAAGCCTGGAAGAGGAGCCACTTGTGCTCCTGACCAGGAAACTGAGGCAGACAGCAGCTAAGCCTGAATATGGCCAGTTTTAGCTAATGTGCTGCTAGCTTTCCTGCCTACTGGGCAGGAGGTCTCTGCAACAGCACCTTCTCCCTCATGCCGTGAGGTAGTCATGCCAAAGCACATGAAGAGGAAACTTTGCACTTAAGGTTAAAATTCTAGTTAGGATTTTCAGTCAAAAAAGACAGATTACAGGCTAGAGATATATTTTTGTAGCAGAGTGCTTGCCTAGCATTTGTGAGGCGTGAGGTTTAATTCCCAGTATCTGCCCACCCTCCTCCCAAAAAGTGAGATTAATTCTATCAATCCGTATTTCTCCAATCTCAAGACAAAAACAATTAGCCAGGCAGGAGCAGTAGCATTGCATCTGTAGTCTTAGCTTTTCAGGAAGCTGAGATAAGAGAATCACATGTACACATGAGTTTTGAGTTTGAAAGCAGATGGGTCAATGCAATGAAACCCTGTCCAAGGAAGGGAAAAAGAGTCAAATCTGGTGTGGCTCATGCCTTTTATTCCAGAACTCTGAGAGATGAAGGCAGGAGGATCCAAGCAATTTGGCAACTTTGTGAGACTCTGTTTCAAAGTTTAAAAATGTAAAAAGTGCTAGAGATGCATCACAGTGTCAGGGACCTGAGCCCCAGTTTTGAAAAAAAAAAAATCAGCCACAAAAAGGAAAGGCCAGGTGACACATTTCTGTAATCCTAGTAAAGGCAGAAGGATTCAAAAGTTTGAAACTAGCTTGGGTAATTTAACAAGATCCTGTCTCAAAATAAAGGGTTAGGGATGTAGCTCAGTGGTATATTGCTCCTGGGTTCCATCTCCAATACTTAAAAAAAAAAAAAATTAGGCCAGGGATTTAGCTCAGTGGCATAAGTGCCTGCCTGGCAAATGCTAGGTCATGAGTTCAAGCCCCAGTACAAAAAAAAAAAAAAAGCAGTATATTTTTGGGCATGGTGGCACATACCTATAATCCTAGTACTTTGGATACTTTGGAAACTGAGGCAGGAGGATCAAGAGTTAGAGACCAGCCTAGGTAAAAGTGAGTTCCAGGCCAGCCTTGACTGCATAGTGAAACCTTGTCTAGGAGTTGGGGGTGGATGAAGAGAGAATGTTCAGAAATTTAGAGGTAAATCTCTGAAGAAACAGCTTTAAAAAAAACCATAGCCTGTGAGGAAGCCAAGGAGTTTGTTTGACTTTTTAAATATATATATAATTTTACTGACAATGAAAGTTAATTTTTATTTTTTGTACTGGGGATCGAACTCATGACCTCGCAACTTGCCAGGCAAGTGCTTGTACTGCTGAGCTAAATCCTCAGCAGAAAGTTAATTTTAAAAAGTCCTAGCAATTACTACTTGTGCAGTCCATAAGAAAAGAGGAAAAACTTGGCTGACATCACTAATAATAGCAACAGCTAAATCTCATTGAGTACTAGTAGGTGACTGACCCTGTTGTAACACTAATTTAAATATGCCTTTTACAAAATCAGTCCTTTTAGGTGGCACTGGAACCAAATGCAAATCAAATGGTGGCCCCTTGTGGGCTGAAAAGCTTATTTCATACATGTTCTTGCAGCTCTCGCTAATCTGACATAGGAATTATCTTCTGTAGAAACAACAGAAGAGAGATCCTGAGAACTGCTTGATGTCATGGTACAGATACTGAAAGCAGGGTTAGAACTCACATCTTTTAGCTCCTCGTGACAACTCTACATAACTGCCCTACATTCATGAACAGATGACTGATTGATTGACTGATTGATTGCAGTGCTGGGAACTGAACCCAGGACCAGGTGGTGCTCTCTGCCATGAAACTATATGCCTAGACCAGAAGAATGCTTCTTATTGAAAACCTCATGTTTTAGATATCTACTTTGTAACATGCCATTTTTAAATCCTAAGGGAGAAGGGTCTGGGATTTCTAAGACTTGTTCTGTTGTTTGTTTTTGGAGACAAGGCCTCACTATGTAGTTCAGGTTCCCCTCGAACTTACTAGGCTGGCCTTGAATTCATAGCTATCAGCCTTCCAAGCGCTGGGATTACAAGCACAGCCAACCATGTCTATGTCTGGCTCTTTTAAGAATCATTATCTAGTCTTTCTTTCAAATCTAGATACTAAAATGTCCTCCGGAAAGTAGAGAGAGGGAAAGAGAGAGGGAGGGAGGGAGGAAGGGAGGGAAGGAGGGAGGGAGGAAGAGAGGGAAGGAGGGAGGGAGGGAGATTGTTGTGCATGAACACCTTTATACTCACAGACGTGAACACAGTAACACTGCTCCAGTCTTTTACTGCTTCACTGTCATGAACATCTCTCAAAAGTATTGTCCAGCAATGTGATCCCTCAGGCACAGCTAAGACAAGTGGACAGGACCACTGCTCAGGGATTCTCAAAAACTCCTTGGAAATATCACATTCTCTTGGATATTTCTAGATCAGTATTTTGTGGACCTGGTTTTTGTAAATTCCCCAAAGCTATTTGATTAAAATTGCAGAATGAGGTGACTGGTAACAGTGGAAGGGGGTACAGCTAAGTTGGGCCAATGTGTGTCTTGACCATGATGAAAAATGAGTGCACAACTGGCATCAGGGAAGAGGGCTACTGACCCTGTTTAACAGTGACCACTGTTTAAGATAGATGTGTATTTCCCATTTTGGATTTCTGACATAATTAAGAGACTCACTTTATGAAAGTTTTAAATTTCATCACAAAAGTCTATAGCCATCATATACCTACCCATATTCCTTAATATTTATTTGAATTTTAAAAAATTCTAAAAATAATTTTTCTTTAAACCCATTCATTTATATTTCTCTGATATGGAAAAATATGAAAGTACTTCACAATTTTTATTAAACTCTTCTGGTTACACATCTATGCTTATAAAATAAAATGCTTAGAAACTTAAAAGAACATATTGTGAAATAGGAAGAAAATGTTCAAACTGGAAGAACTAGGGAAGAGGAAAGGAAGGGAAAAGAAATGATAGCTGGGCATGGTGGCTCACGCCTGTAATCCCAGCATTTGGGAGGCTGAGGCAGGAGGATTGTTGCAAGTTCAAGACCAGCCTGGGCTACAAAGTGAGTGCAAGGCCTGCCCGAACTGCATAATGAGTCCTGTTTCAAAAAGCAAAAAATAAAAAAAAAATGATGACAAAAGAAAAAAAGGAAATAAAGCTTTTGTAAATAAGAAGGGGATGAGGGGTTAATGGGAGGGTAGAGGAATGGGAAAGAAAAAAAGAATCAAGTTATATCACGTACAGGTAAATTCCCTATAATGAAATGTGATCATTAAGTATACCTAAAATGTACCAATGAACTTAATTAAAAGAAAACTTTCTAATATAAAATTAATCTGAGAAAGTTAGAAAGCAATCTTCAAAATATAGACTACTTAGCCATATGTTTACATATGATTACAAATACTTTTTTGATCAACCATGAAATTTGTGTAGAGCTGTTTTACAGGTGGTTACAGAAAACATCTCATAAAGGCAGGAAACATGTAAGAAAACCATCAGATAAAAATTCAGGGATTGTAAGTAATGTTGTTTTTGCTTAAATTTTACCCTACTGGATTCTGTCCTGAATCATCAATTCCTTGATGTGCACTGGCTAAGTTCTCAGGCAAAATACTTTGGTTCACAATTTTAGTATTTTTATCAGGTATTATGTGTTATTAGTGACTCAAAGAATTTTTCAAAGAAAAAAAGCTGCAATGATGTACAAAACCAGATTTTGAAAATACTTAGAAGTGGAAATAAATGCACGTGCATGTGTATACATGTGTACATATGCAGACATATACATACAAATTTAAATGAATTTACAAATAAACTGACACATGAGGGCTACTAGCACAACAGTCAGTTAAAACTGCATTTTAGACATGCACAGCAGATGGCACAGATGCCATCCCACAGATGCCTAGCTGTTGACAAATCCAAAGTTTTAAGCCCAAAGATCTTTCCTTAAAGAAGTTTTGTGTATGAGGACAAAGATAATATACATTTCTGGTTATCAAAATCATTAGATGATCTCTACTGATAAAGACAGAAGAGTCCATTAATGGTACTCAGTATTTTGTTTTTTTTTAGATTTCCACTATGTAGAATTCTTCAACTCTACATAGTGGAAAGTTCTTCAACTCACTTTGTAGCCCAGGCTGGCATCAAATTCTCAATGATTCTGCCTCAACTTCCTCAGCGCTGGGATTACAGGCATGTGCCACCATGCCCAGCGGTACTCAGAATTATAACTGAATCCCACAGATTTACATAATATGCTATCACATGCCATTTTGGATTCTGTTCATTTTGCAGGGATGTAGAGATACAGGTAAAGGCTTCTGCCAGGCATTATCTACAAGGGTCACCAGGAGGTTTTCCACTTTTAACATAAACAGCAGTAAATTTTTCAAGAGCTCACCTAACACTCTTGACTTCATAGGCTGCATAGATAAGGATGGGTCAGCTGAGGAATAAAGACCTGTATTTTGCAGGTGTTGGTAGTAATACTACCAATGTTATCGAAGTGTTTTATTTTCTATACCTTATAGCATTAGATTAAAAAAGCCAGTAGGTTAAAATCCCCGTAAAACAATGAGGCAAACTGATGATCAGCTGTGATTTCAACTCATCTGTTGTCTAAAATAAGTTGTCATACAAAATGAACCTGGTAAGGCAAAAATGTAGAAGAGTACTGGTTTTGAAAAGTGTACCAGTTCATGAACAGTCACTTAACAACGAGCTGAATAAATTTACACTAAGACTCCAATTCTGCTAGAGAGAAAATGACAATTTGAAAGGCAGTGATATATCTGAAAGGAAAGTATCTAGGTCCACATATAGTAATGGTTCTGTTTATTATTTTTTAAATGTCATCTATAAAATTACAAAATTACGTATGCTTGCTGTGGTAAAAAACAATGTAATTTACCTTAAGTGTACAACTCAGTAGCTTATGTATATTTTCGCTGTACAAGTTCTCCAGAAAATTTCATCTTGCAAATTTCAAACTCTACCCATTAAACAACTTCTTTTTTCACCCTCCCTTTAGACTGTTTCTATGAATTTGACTATTTGAGTAAGTTGTGTAAGTGGGATCACAATCCTTGTCTTTTTGTGGTATATTTCACATGGTATAATGGCTTCAGGGTTCTTCCATGCCATACCATATGTCAGAATATAATTTCTTTTTAAGGCTGAAGAATATTTCATAATAAAAAATTGCATTTTATTCATTCACCTGTGGGTGAACATTTGGTTTGTTTCCACCTCTTGGTTATTGTGAATAGTGCTGCTATGTGCAAAAGGATGTATCTTTAACGACCTGCTTTGTGTGTGGTGGTGGAGGCATTAAATCCAGGGACCCATATGTCAGGCAAGTGCTCTACCACTGAGCCACATCTCCAGACCTAATTTTTTTGGATATATAGCCAGGAGTGGGTTGCTGAATCAGTTTTGTTTTTTACTGGGGATTAAACCCAGGAGCCAGTGAGCTACGCAAGCCTTCAACCAATGAGCTACATCCCCAGACCTTTTTAAAAATTTTTAGACAGGGCCTCCTGAGTTGTCCAACCTAGCCTCAAACTTTTGATCCTCCTGCCTCAGCTTCCCATGTAGTGGCATCTGTATAGTAGTAGATCACTGCATCCAGTGGGAAATTAGACTCTAACTTCTCAAAAACCTCTATACTGTTTCCCATAGTGGTAACATTGTTATATTTTACCAAGAGTTCATAGTTTCCACATTCTTACCAATATTTGTAATTTTGTTTTAAAACAATTGTATACTTTCTATACACAGTAGTTTTCAGTTTTAAGTAAATTATTGAAAATTGGGGTTTTATGCTAGGGGCAATGCCAATCACACAGGCAATTTGGGGTCCAAGTGTTAGTAGATTCATGTTTTTAAAAAACTAATGCAACTATTATGTCATTTTGTTTTTTTCCAGTACTGAGGACTGAACCCAGGGCCTTCACACTGAGTTTTTTCCTAGACCTTTTTTTAAATTCTGAGACTGTGCCTGCTTGGCAAACAAGAGGTCAAGAGTTCCATCCCCGGTACCAAAAAACAAAACAAAACAAAACCAAACCCAAGCTGGGGATTTAGCTTAGCAGGCATAAATGCCTGCCTGGCAAATGTGAAATTGAGTTCGATTCCCAGTAACAAAAACAAAACCATAAATAAATAAATAAATAAATCCTGAGACTGTCTTGCCCAAGCTGGGTTTGATTCTCCTGCCTTGACTTCTCAAGAACAGTGGGGTTTCAGGCATGTACCGCCACACCCAGCTTACCATTTTTAAAATTTAATAAGCAAATAAAGATACAGAACAGCATGTATTACATGCTATCATTTCTAGCAAGAAGGAGTGAATGTTTATATAAGCAAAACCCTTTGGAAAAATACAGGATGAGGGCTGGGTAATAGCTCAATGGCATAAGTACCTGCCTGGCAAGCACTAAGTGTTGGGTTCGATTCCTGGTATCAAAAGAAAAATATAGGATGCTAATAACATTGGTATTTTTTTGGTGGGGACTAGAAATGAGTTTTTAATGTATTTTAAGTAACTTAAATTGTGTTTAAGAATTATCTGTATTGATAGTTAAAATAAAAGGAACCTGGGAAAACCTAGCAGCTTAAAAGCTTATCAGGGGGCTGGGGATTTAGGTCAGCGGCATAAGCACTTGCCTTGCAAGCATGTGGTCGTGAGTTTGATCCCTGGTACTGATAATAATAAAAAAAAAAAGCTTATCAGGACAATTAAAATGGAAACAAAACAAAACTAACCTTCTACAATCTAGTGTTGTTAATTAGGGCAATGACTGGAATTTTCATACCACATGCAAGCAAACTGACACAACCAGTTTTGAAAACTGTTAGGTAGCACCTATTAAAACTGACTAGACACACATCCTGCAACTCAGATTTCCACTCCCCAGTATATATACACAAAAAGCAATGCTACATATTGTTCCTCAAGACATAAAAATTTCCAACAGCAGTAAATGTAACAGCTTCTAAACAAAAAGTCAAGCATGTAACTGCAAGTGGATAAATTATATTCACTTAACCGTCTGTGATATTAACAAACTCAGTTACATATGCAGAGACTCATGGTTTTAAATAGGCCACACACAGGATACACACGAATTCCATTTATGTAGTTAAAGAGACAGGCAAATTAACTCGTGGTCATGTTAAGCCAGGCTGGTGGTATTTATCTCAGGGAAAGAGTGGAAGTCAGAGACTAGAAGAGGGTATGGGAGGCTTCTGGGGTCCTGTCGGTTGTTTCACATCTACCTGTATATATTCACTTTTTCAAGATATGGTCTTCTCTATATTTAGTTTAGAAGGCACAGAAGTGCTTTACAAGAATATACTGAATGCTAGGACTATGGATCAATATTAGAGTATCTGCTTGAAGCCGAGTTCAAAACCCAGCATTAAAAAAGAAAAACAAATCCCTTTTTATTTGGTAGCACTAGAGATACAGCATATACTGAAAGCCCAATCAAAGTAAGAATAGAATGTCTTCAATAAACATTTATCCTTCATGATGGAACACATCAGATTTTTAAGTAACATGGTATTTTAAATGCTTTCACATGGGGTATATTGAACAACAGGAGACCAACACTGCTAAATTACTTGTTCCCCAGGATTTCTACAAGTCTTTCCTAACTAATCTTAACATCATACTCAACTCTCACAATTAAGAAACTTCTTCCTATGCTACCTAGTTTATCAGTAAGATGCTGAAACACATGCTTGTTTTAGATGTCTGTGATGTATGTCACTTTAAGAATTACTGTCAGTTCCTATGACTAATTCCATTTTTGTCTGAGGCCTCCTGTCTAGAAGCTCAATTTTGCTGTGCTTGCAGCATCTCTCTTCCTAAAAAGCACTGCTACCCTCAAGCCATCTGGCTCCACGGCCCAGTGTCAGTCTTGTATTATGCAGGGGCATAACTCATATATCCCTACTGGAAGTGCATTCTAGTCACCCTTGAGACATTTAGCAAACTACAATGGCAGTAGTCACAGAGATCTTTAAAACACAAACACACTCACACACACTGTAGCAGCTTTGTTTTTTGTGACCATGAGCAATATAGTTTTCCTTTCCTAACAGTCAGGAAGAGGAACCCAGCCTGATGAATTTTATCTCAAACCACCTTCACCCACAAGTGGGGAATCCCACAATCTGCATTTTAGTAAGCACCCAGTTGATCCTGATTAAAGTCCTACTCAGAGTACCAGGTGAGGTTTCAGTTTCAACACAGTGACTAAAATACAATGCTTACTTTCACTTCCTCAATCATGGTCATGCATCAACACCTACTAAACATCTATAACACACTATTACAAGCCCTAACATTGTTAGAAAGAGACACTCAAACAGTACCTGCTCCCTTGGAGCTTACATTCTAATGGAGGAATCTGACTGACACAGCCAAAGCACAAAAACAGTAAAGCAAACAGCAAACTATCCTTCTCAAAAACAAAATACATCCCAGGGTATAAATTAAATATGAATTTTAAAGGATCTCCTCATTCAATCCTTTTACCATAAATGCTCAAAGGCAATTATTTTAGATCAGTAGCTTCTGCCCCACATTCTAATACACATGTAGAACACACATTATTAAATGAAAATACTGAATGGAAGTTGAAAAGAAACTAGCAGGGCAAAAGCATTTCTAATATTTTATTCTCAATACCCAGTAAGTCTCAGCATTCTTGATGTGTAGTCTTAAACTAATTAACATATCACACATCAACACCCAAACCATTATCATGCATTACTACACCTTCCCAGGATTGTCCAAGCCCATGTCCATACTCTCCTAAGTTATGTATCTTATGCCTACTTGCCCAGATGATTCTGGTCTTTATTGGTATACCCACACCTAATGAAGAAAGATAATGGGAAAAAAATCAGTTGGACAAGTTATGGTTATCTACTGGTTATAGATAGCAAAATCTACTTTCCCTTAAAAACCCCAAGATTGTATAGCACCACTTGATAACTAGGTTTTTTTAAGTTCACAAGTATAAAGAAGTCAAGAGGTCCACAAGCAAGCCGAGCCCAGTTGCAAGCTCAATAACTAGGTATTTTTCAGCATAAAATTAGCCCCTGGCTTTCCTTAAACAGTAATCCAAAAAGCACACCAGTTTTATTCATTTTGTACACTTTCCAAGATGACTTCGAGGCATTAAATACAGGTTGAGGTAGAAGATCGCTGGAGTGCAAAGCCAGTCTAAGCAACTTTGTGAGACCCTGTCTCTTAAAAAAAGGCTGGGGGTGAGGGAGGGTACTGAGGGTATAGCTCAGTGGTAGAATATGCTTCATATGCCTTGGTTTTGATCCCCAGTACCAAAGGAAGGGGCAGATACAGATAATTTTTCCAAAGGAAACTCAATCAATCATTAATGGATTTTTAAAAAAAGTATTTGGGCTCATGCTATTAGCTCCAGTTATTCAGGAGCTGAGGCAAGAGCATCACTTAAGCCCCCAGGAGTTCAAGGTCAATCTAGGCAACACAATCTAGGTCTCAAAATCCAAGAAATAAATACAACTAATTGGAAAAGTTAGCACGCATATTGGAATTAAGTTGGAACATTCAGGAAATCATTTATTGGACATGTGCCTTTTGTCAACTGTTACCCTGATATTTTTTAAAAATTAAATAGAAACTATATAGATTTTCGCTCTCATATAAAAGCCTGGAGATCTACTAAAAGGTCACTTACTATTAGTGCCCTTTTTTCCTCCTTAAGATAAAAATATATGAATTCCCTTATCCCTATTTCTTAAACTGAATTTTCACATTCTTGCCCTAAAAGTATCTTATGAACTGTAGTAACTAGCTTATTTATATCATCTTTCAAAGTAAGCCCAACTTCAGCAGAAAACGGGATCCAAGGTTTCCTATCATATGGTATTTGAATAACACACTAACTTACCACAATTTGGAACAAAATTTTAAAGTCATAATTATTCACGCTATTTCCTTAATAACCAAATAAATGGCTAACTTGAATTAATAAAATTACAAAAACTACTAGGATATCTTACTACCAAATAGGATACATTTACCCTTTTGGATCATTTAAGAAAGAAAAACTAGTAAACAGCTAAAACAAGTATTTTTCTCTAGTACATATTAAAAACACAAAGTAAATATTTATAATATACAAATGATAGAAGCATAAACCCACATGCTGCAAGATTTAATCTGGTCATACAACCTTCAAAATGTTAAATATTTATTGCATTTTTCCCCTTGTGTTTGGTGCTGGGGGTTGAATCCAGGGCTTCACGCCTGCTAGATAAGTGCTATCACTGAGCTACATACTGAACCCTTTCCTATTCCTGTCAAATTTTACTCACAGATACTAACAAAGCTCAATGTAGAAATGGCAAAACAAGTTTCCATATCTGTGGTCGTCAAGTTAATGAGATTTTTACTCTGATATTTGACAGAACATATATTTTTAGAAGGATGTTAATTTCTATCCCTCCATATCCACAGATTAAATTTTAACTAAAAAAGGCTAATGAACTTCAACATTTTCACAGAACATAGAAATAAGTCCTGAGTATGTATGTACTCCTCCTACCTTACTGATAAAACCCAACTGCTTATTTCATGATACATGGAAGAACAATTATGTAATAAAAGACAATAAGAAAAGCCACTTCTCATAGAGTTTAGTCTTTATTGAAAGACTTCAACTGTGGTTTACAGCTTTGGCTTTAGTTGGCCTCTCCCTGCCAGCAGGCATAAAAATCAGGTAGGAATGGCATGGGGGAAATACTGGTAGAGATGATTTGAGCAAAGAAAATGGCAGGCAGAAACACATCGTCAAAATAAATCTCAAAATAATTATTAAATAAAAAACATTTCCTTGCATGCCAAAGAATCTCTGCTATTTTAAATGAACATGGGAAATAAAAGGCAATGACTCTTGAGCTTATACTGAAACAAGATTAACATGGACTTCAATCTGTATTACAAAATTGCCTGAGTCTATTTTAGCCTGATAGACATTATTTCCTAAACGGTATATCTCATTTGGGTAAGTAGCTTTGTATTTTGAAACTGTTTAACATGAAATAACTTTAATTGATCATGAAATCTTGTTCTTATCCAGATTAAGACAAAGGACACTTCAGTTATATATTTACTATGGCAATATAACTTGTCTGGATAATTTTATTAAATTACATACAACTAGGAAATACTACAGTTGTATTTTGCTGTTCTCAATAAGTCACTTAATTTAGTGGCAGAGCAAAAAAAGGCAAACTAAAAATTTAATAGTCTTTTATGAAAAAGTCTAGTTCTTCACATTTCAAAAATATTCATGAAAATTTTAACTCAGAGACATAATTTCTTGACTGTTCTTTCTATAAAATATAAAGTAACTTTTCAAAAAAAATTTCCCAAAGATAGTGTGAACAGAAGAAACAAGGGGTAAGGGTATAATAACAGAAGAGTGCAACAACTACTGTGATTCAAACTAATGTGCCATAAAAAAACCTGGCTTAAAAGAAGAACTTCAGACTTTTAACTTTTATAAATAAATGTGGCTGAATTTCTAAAGGGGGAAAAGACAAAAGTAACACTAAAATTACTATGATCATCAATATATAAAATAATCATTTTAAAGTTAATTGTAAGACATTAAAGGTTTAAAAATGGCCATTTGAAGATTCCAGCTGCACCTTAACTGTAAAGTATGATTTCTCCCTTTGGTGCTCAGGCCAACTTTCTGAATACATTGCCAAAACATGTGCACCCCCTAGCTGTCACAATTTAAATATAGAGGATTTTATCTATTTTACATTCCTGTTTTATAGAAATTTGAGGCAGATTTTATCCACATAGGCTGAAAAACACCTTAGAAGCAAACCTCATTATTCTGCATTATCCCAAAGGATTCGTTTACAATGGCACACATACAACTCAAGCTTCTGTTCAGGATCACCATCCCATGCACACATCCCACAGGAAAAAAAACTAAGTCAACTCTGTGTACTATTTAAACCGAACATCCAATTATAAACTGGTACATCAAACTGTCTAAATAAGATGTTTTAGCAATATTGTTTAAAAAATTCTTGGGCAAAATATATTTAATTTTTAAAAACACCCTAAGATTTTTTAAAAACACTTGTGCTATACAACTTATAGCAATCTTGAAACTGTCTTAAGGTTTTAATCAAGGTATTTACATACCACATAATGCAAAGAAAAAAAAAAAGAAAAAAATCTAATGACACTTTAGAATGTACTAAGATTTGTATGAAATTAAAATTAAGGCTTTTTCTGTATAGGATTTGAGTCATTTTAATTTTACACAGCCAACCTTGGAAATGTCAGTCTTAAAACATCCTCATCAACCCACTGCATTCAATGCAATGGAGTGTAATAAGTGTTATTTCAAAAAATTACATTGTTGCTACTTCTATGTTGAAGCATGCTTTTTAAACACTGTAATTATTCAGTATTTACAATGTATATCATTTGAACTTCATGTAAAAGCTCAAGTATGACTGTCTGACTTTAATACAAACACCATACTTGGAATCTCTCCCCCAATGAAATGTAATATACTACAGTTTTAATAATCAACACTTTAAAGTTTTAGAAATATGTCTTAAATGTGGACCACCATTTGCTCAAGTAACTTAGACAACGCTGTTCCTTGAGTTGCAAAATTTCAGTCTGGCTTCAGCTTCTTTAGGCATAGAGAAAGTAAATTTTCCTCCAAAGCGATTCCAAAATCATGCATTTCTTCAGAATATCACTTTTTCTGCTGACTTCAAATGTGGTCCACCTCAGGGAAGGGAAGGGGAGTATCAGGATTCAGGATGAATTTATATGATTCCCAGTTTTTCATGATCCTCCCTTTTTTGCTCTTTTAAAAACACAGTGAGTTAAAATACTGAACAGCAAGATAAAAATGGAATAGTAGCTAAGAATCAAAATGTATTACCCATTTTTCCTATTATATCAAAATTTGTAGTCAGAATTGTCTTTATTGACTTTATTTTAGTTTTTGTACACAAAGAAAAATCATGTTCATATCCATCATGAACAAAAACTTAAAAAGGCAGAACTAGAAGACATGTGTCCTTCACCCAAGCAAAGCTGTGCTAAAGGTTCCAAACATTTCAATTTTTAAAATAAATATTTTCATTTTCCGATGTCTACGTTCATGTCTTCAGAGTGTCACAGGAATTTGAAGCCTATCATGAATTACAATTTTGTTTAGAGTCCCAGCTCACTGTGTTTGGTAACTTGCCATACCATATCCAGCTTGGTTAGGAGGAGGTATTACAGGGGGAGGAGCTTGTCCTTGGGGAGGCTGAGCACCAAATCCACCCATCCAAGCAGCAGAAGGTGATTGACTTGGAAGAAAAAAAAAGAATCTTCAGCAAATACAAGAAGAAAAAAAAAAAAAAATCATGTACACATGTATACAATTAAGCACAGTCTAATAACAATAACAATTAAAGTCAACAAACCTACAACAAACAGATCAAAGATCATGTATAAAATATATATCTATTTAGTCTTACAGTTTTAAGACTTTAAAGTTTTTAAGTTTTTACAACTTAGCACAATGATTATCTCTGAAGAAAATCTGAATACTTATTTAAAAAAAAAAGATAAATAATGCCTATAATCCCAATACTGTGGGAGGTTGAAGCAAAAATCTTATAAGTTCAGATCCCACTTGGGCAATTTAGTGAAATTCTGTCTAAAAATAAAAATGTTAAAAACAAAAACAACAACAGGGGTTGAGCGTGTAGCTCAGTGGTATAGCACCCCTGGGTTCTATCCCTAGCACTACCACCAAAGAGAAAAAAATTTAAGAGATTCTGTATACCGTCTACCCAACATAAAATGCATATGACCTAGCAAAAGAGATTTTAAAAATACAAGTTCAGGGGCTGGGGATTTAGCTCAGTGGCATAAGCACCTGCCTTGCAAGCGTGTGGTCATGAGTTCAACCCCCACAATCCCCAGTACCTAAATAAATAAATAAATAAATAAATAAAGTGTCAAAGAAACAAAAAACCAAAAAACACAAGTTCATATTGGAATGAGTCTCAAAAGAAGTAACTAGTGAAAATAAAGATCTAGGCTTGGCTGGGGGAAAAACATTAGAAGCAATCAACTCATTCTATCAACAAAAACAAAACGCAAGATATTTTCTATAAAATAAATTTCTGAGATTTACGTGTCAAACAATAATAAAATCAACAAATTTCTAGCCAAGCATAATGATGTGTACTTGTAATGCCAGCACTTTGGGAGGCTGAGGAGGATCAACTAAGTTTAAGCCCAGCTTGAGCTACATAGTGAGTTCAAGGCTAATCTGAACTATACAGGGAGACCTTATCTCAAAACAAAAAACTTCTAAACAGCCCTAGACAAAAAATTTTATATATTGAAAAAATAGACAAAAGTGAGACGTAAGTTAAATTCTATAAGCTGCTTACAAAGATAGATCACACCAAATGTTACCCCAAAATCCCTTCACTTAAATAGTTGAGATAGATTTTTAGCATTATAAATCACATTTCACTAGATTTGTTTCTGTGTTCATAATCCAAGTATCTTTCTAGGAAACCATATTTTTGGTAGAACTATATCTATTTTTATACTAAAAAACCCAAACTTACTCTACTCCAAATCCTTGTTGGTTCCATGGCTGTCCATATACTCCGTAAGGCGGTACTTGCCACCCATTTGCCATATACTGTCCATACTGTTGGGGGTTTCCGTACACTTGGCCCCACTGGCCCCACTGACTGTAGTCAACCTAGGAAAAAAGCAGATGAGTGTTTAAGAAACAAGTAAGAAACACCGTATTTGAAGAAAGAGTGGGAGACAAGGAAGAGAAAAACTAAGTAAGCACCCTTATGTGAATAGGACTCTGTTATTTATCATTGTCTAAGTTTATTGGGGTGGTGATACCTGTGAAAAGAAAGTATTAAGATTCAGTTAATACCGCAAAATAATCAACTTTGAAATAGCATTAACACAATCAACTGAACATAGCTATATACTTTATTTTATTTTACTGTTAACAGTTTCCAAAGCTTCTATGCAGATATGTGAGATGGAAACCTTAAAAAGTGGCACAAAAAATTAAATTACCTGTTGGAAGTTTTTAGTCATATCAGGAGATTCTTTACCCCAATAGCATTTAACCACGTGTCCTTCAATTGTGGTACCATTCACCGAAACAATGGCATGGGCTGCACTTTCATGGGTAGAAAATCTAGAAAAAATAATGAGGTTTTGCTTTGTATTTTAAGAACTTAAAATAGTATACAATATAGAAGTACTAAAATAATAAACTGATACCTGGAAGTGATGGTCAAATTATGTAAGTTAAAAAAAAAAAATACATCCATTATAAGGCCACTAAATATTACAGGTAGACTATTACCTGACAAATGAATAGCCCTTCTCTGGAAAAACTCTTATTTCCATAATTTGGCCAAATGGTGAGAATGTTTGTCTCATAAGCTGATCTATTAAAAAATAAATTAGTTAATTAATAAAATATTTAAGACTCATATCCTGCAGGTCATACTAATGTTGATAATGCTCCACAGCCAAAGTCATCACGGAAAAACCAAACACTGTACCTGTTAACCCTGAAGCAATTCCTCCACAGTATACAGTACAATTTTTTGGACTTGACTGGTTTACCACATCCTCAAATCTCAACTGCTTAGTGTTATCTATAATGTAGGGGAAAAAAGTGAAAATGTTGTTAAAGTATTATAAAAATTCCTTTTGGACTTCAAATATAGCTTAGTAAAAGAACACTTGCCTAAAATGCATTCATTTTCTCAATATTTCCATTTGATATAATTTAATCTATAAAATTAGACTAATTCACGGCTTCAAAAATATACCAGGAACAGGCTGGGAGTGTTGGCACATTCCTGTAATCTCAGCACTTGGGAGGCTGAGGCAGGAGGATCGTCGCAAGTTCAAGACCAGCCAGGGCTACAAAATGAGCCCAAAGCCAGCCTGAACCAGATAGCAAGACCCTATCTCAAAAAGACCAAAACACACACACACACACATACACACACACACCCCAAGAATAATACAGGAGATGGTTATGATTACAATGCTTATTGTGTATGCAAATACCGCATTTTAAATCATGTATTTCATAAAATTAATATTCACTAATAAAAAATACATTAATTACTAAGAAATTAAGTGGTGTACGCCTATAACCATAACCTGGAGCAGAAGGATCACCATGAGTTTCAGACCAGCCTGGGCTACATAATGAACTCAAAGCCAGCCTAAACTACAATGTGAAACCTAGGCTCAAAAAAAAAACAAAAAACATAAACCTCCCAAAAGTCTATATAACATGTAATTTGTGAAGAATGTGTAATTTTAACATACACAGCAGAGACAACTCACTTTCTTGTGTACTTTTTGGTGCAGGTGGTTTACGTGTGGCCCAATTAGTTCTGATCTGTCGACCACCCAACCACTGACCTCCCATATGCACTATTGCATTTTCTGCATCCTATGGAGAAAAAAGAACAAACACAAAGAAAACAGTGGCAAGTTAGATGAAATAAAAGTTAGCACTACTAAAGCTAACAAATCTCATCAGTAAATGAATTCATTATACATCCTCAAAAAAATTTAAAATTATACCAATAAGAAAACAATTTTGAACTTCAGTGAATCAAAAAAGCTATATTTAGTCTTGATTACAAAATACTAATATTTAAGAAAAGGGAAATTAATCCTGCTTCAAATATGCAATATGATCTCATTTATTACCCAAAAATTTTTTAGTGCTTCCTTAAACATACACATTTGAATTACAAGGAAGACAGAAATCTCCTAAGACAAAGCAGTTTTCAAGGATCTTAATTTTTTTCATATCAAGGATCAAACTCACAACCTTGCACTTGCCAGGCAGGCACCATGTCACTGAGCTATATTCTCAGCCCCAAGTATCTTACTTTTATGGTTGATTTTTAATGTTACATTTACTTAAGAAAACATAAAAATGCTAACAATCTAAACTGCCTACCTCTAAAAACTATGCTATACATTAACACTGATAACGAATTACAACTATGACACAATTAAAAACTTACTTCAAGACAAAAAGACTTGAAGTATGATTCAGCATGTTAGGAGTTATCAATAAAAAGTGAGTTTGGATTATCCAAATCAATGTGTATATGTGACTAATCAAAGACAATTTATCCCACTTAAATAACATGGAAGTAATTTAAGTTGTTGAAACTGTTCTAAAACTAAAGCCCACTTTATTATTAATGCAAAAGCTTACTTTGCTACCTTTTTTCTCCCCTATGGTACCAGAATTGAACTCAGGACCTTGTGCTGCAGGTGCTGCACTGCTGAGCCATATCCCTGGCCCATCTGTTTTTTGTTTTGTTTTGTTTTTGGAGACACAGTCTTGTTATGTAGTTCAGGCTGCCCTTGAACTCACAGTGACCATCCTGCCTCAGCCTCTCAAAAGCTCAGATTACAGTCATGTACCACTACACCTGGCTTTGCTACCTTATCTTAAAAGTCACCCCAAAATCAAGACAAATTGCTTACTTACATTTTCAGTTACATAATTACTATAGTCATTAACATTCCAGTTATAAAAGTATCGATAATGTCAAAGAAAAAATTAAAACTGAGATTTTCATGGTTAAGAATGTACTTTCTTCCCTCATTCAAATTTTCAGATTACTCACTTGTCTTAGACTTGGGCTTTACTTCTTTTACTTTCACTAATGCACAAATGCTACTTTAATAATCTTTATAGTATACCCATCCTCTTTTTCTAGCTATTTATTTTCAAATTTATGAAAGAATTATGCTGTATTAGCACATAAAATTACATAAAAGTTGTGTATAGTACTATCAATTATATTCAAATTTCACTTACTATATATTAAAACTGATTAAATTTAGGATTAAATTAAGTTGAAAGAACATACCAGTTTGTTATAAAAAGATACAAAACCATAGCCTTTGGATTTTCCAGTTGCCATGTCTTTAACTACCCGAGCATCCCTGTGAAAAGAAGCACAGCTAAATGAGGGAAGTAAAAGTCACCCTCAAAACAAAAACTAAAAGGAACCACACACACTGTATTGTGAGCATTTTTTAAATAAAATTCCAGTTAGCCCTAATTAACTACAGCCATTCCTGAACTCTCCCTAATGCTTCTTTACCTGTTAGAAAAAAGCAGTAGGACAAAAACATGTAATAAACATGCAACCTAATCAAATAGCCTGTTCTTTCTAAACTAAATGCTCAAATTTGAAGATTAACAGGAACAATAGTTTCCTTTTCTAATATTCTATTTGCTAGTGTCCTCTAAGATTTACTGATTCTATAAATTACTGTAACAATGCTAACTACTTTACCATGCAATCTTTAAATAGTTAAATGTCTTCTGCCTAGTGATATAAAATATATGAAATATTAAAAAATTGAAAAAGAGGAAAAAATAGGAATTAAAAAGGCATACATGGCCTGTTAACAGATTTCTTTATTTTTCTTGGTCAATTCTCTACCATCATTTTGGAGTTTGGGCAGCTGTAAATTTTGAAAAATTGACATTTTCAGAAATTTAAGAAAGGAGAATAAAAAACTAACAACAATGCTAAGCACACCAGTACGAAAACAACAAATTTACACAGAAATTTTAGTGAGTAAGTTAAAATGATTGGAAATATAGAACTCCACTGAATATAGAATGTTAAAATGTAAATACTAAAATATGTATATATAAATAATGTATAATAAGAATAAATAGAAATGAGAAAAAAAATCTACAACTGAGTTCCAGTGTGCACAGTTCCTTGCAGTTAGCCTTCAAGATCCTGTCCATTCTTATGAGCAATTCTGCAAAATAACCAGAATGCTATTACTTTTAATTGTGACTTGGACTTTAGAAAACTGCAGGTTCTCAGGTATATATAAAGATCAAAAAACAGCAACCTGTATTAATTTTATACTAATTTTTAAAACAATACTACTTACCACAATTACATTAAAAAGCAAAGCAAGTATCAAAATAGAAAATTAAGAATTAAATCTTCAAATTAAGTTCTAGAACAACAAATTATATAGAGAAAAAGTTGTTGTTCTTAATTGAAACATTTCTGTATAGTACTAAAATTTTTACATCTACAGGAAATACATGAAACAGACTGATTTTAATCAAATAAACTGGATTACTTCACAGAATTTGTAATCACATTTAATTTCCCATTATAGTTCATCAAATAACAGTAAATCTGAGCATAAATTCTGTTAAAAACCAAAGCATATTCATCACTCACTAGCAGAATCAAATATAACAAAAAAAACTAATTAATTCCACATTCATGATTCAGACATGAAACATTTTAATACAGTAATAGTACTAGTTTTTACTTATAGCTAAAATAAAACAGAACATTTATCATTATAAACATATGCATTTCTAAATTAACAATATATCCAAATATTTACCTACTCTCTCCCATTTATTAATTCCTTCAATAAATATACAGTATGAACCACATTTACTTTTTATTAATCTATTTTGTTTAATCACCAGTTTTTAAGAACATTTGACAAAAAGTTAAACATTGTAATTAAGTTTTACCACCTAAACATTTGCTTCAAAGATAACAAACAGAACCACTTAAATTTTTAAACATATTATACACAGGTTATTTATGAAAACAAGACCCTAAAACATTCAAATGACATTAACATTTGCAACAACATCTACGCAAAAAACAAAACAAACCAAGAAAAGAAAACCAAAAAGCAAAAGAAAAATACACTAACTAGAGAAAGAAAACCTTAATTCCAGTACAAGTTAATCATATGTAATTTTGCTTATCACTACTGAGTGGAGTACTGATCATGATACTTACGATATTTTACCAAAGGGGGCAAATGCTGATTTGATATCTTCTGTTGTAATTTCTGGACTCAAATCCCCAACAAACACATGGAAGTGATCTGAAATCAAAGCATTTGGTGATCAAATACTCAAGAAGCCAGCTACTAAACCTTTTTTAGGCAACAGGAAGTAGGAAAAAAACCCTAGTTAAGCTGGTAATGCTGCCAGGAAAATTTCAGAACTCTTCCACAGTAAAATGCAGCAGGAGTACTTACTGGAAGTATCTTTTTTCTGGCTACTTGGTGTTGTTGCCCAGTTTACTTTGACCTCCTAAAAATAAAGATTATATTTAATACAATTATTAGGCATGTTATTGTGACTGACATTATGGTTTACTAAGCAGGGTTACTTTTGCAAAAACACTAGGCTGAATAAGGCAAACCATCACTCAGCAGCTGAATATCTGTTTGAAAATTTGCTAAGAAAGAATACAAATTCAACATGCAAACACATGTACTAATAAGGTGCCACCAATCTGTTATCTTACCTTTCCCAAAATTTTTCTCCCATTCATAGCAGCTAATGCAGCAGCTGCATCTCTGTGTTCATAAAATTCCACAAAGCAATATGGGTCATTGCTTGTATGCTGCAAAACAGAAAATCCAACAGAAGAGTTGACCCTTCTGCTATCGGGTTGCTGAGAAGAAAATCCAGGAAAAAACATTACTGATAGCTAGGAATGTACAAAGTGAGACTGCAAAACCTTATGAAAGCCTAACGTTTAAAAGAAAGAAAAGAAAAAGGATGTAAAGCTAATCTGACTTTGTACCTAAGAACACTGTTGTACTCAACAGAAGTATAAAAGCAGTATAGAATCATGACCATAAGTATCAGAACAGAATTCTGGTGAAGTATGTTTAAATAAAAAACAGAAACTTCTATTAAGTCAAAAAAACCCTCAAACTCAGATATGATGAGGTTTACTCCTTACCACTGCTTTTCTCTTCCAACATTATTCTTAAAAGGATATATTCTACTTAATGTATCACAATCCTTCATAAAACTATATTCCAGGACTATTAAAAAACACAGAAATGAATCGACTTTATAAACTTTACTCCTGATTAAAATTTGTGTTGTCATTACAAATTATAGTACACTCTGTGGTGCTCCAAAGACTAGGTTATATGTATTTCTTTTCTGAATAAGTAAAGATTGAGAAACATAGAAAAATTTAAGCCTTGTAACTAGGTGCTGAAACGATCTTGCTATCTTCCAAAAAAGTCTAATGTACTGAAGATGCAATATACTTTGCTTTGGTCTTCGAAAGGTCAGAAATATACAGGTAAACTAGAAAATAACTGCTAAAATATATCTAAACAAAGTATTTCTGGATAGGGCTGGGGGTGTAGTTCAGTGGTAGCTTACTTGCCTAGCATGTGACAGGCCCTGGATTCAATCTCTAGCACTACACCAAAAAATAAAAACAAGACAAAGCTACAATTTTACATCACAAAAACACCAATATAAGAAATTTACTAAATATATGATTGATAATAGCAAATATGTATTTATGAGAAAGTAGTGCTATATAACAACCAAAACAGAAATAAATCTTTATAAATTGATTGAAACTTACACTGGATGGCCATACAGCTCTACAGGAATTTTTTTTTATGTAAAGTTAAAACAACTCATCACTATTCAACATAAAGTGCCCTAAAAATGTGAATATTTATTTAGACTGAGGAAGCTGGGCATGGTGATAAATGCCTACAATCTCTGCATGCTGAGAGACTGAGGCAGAAGATCACAAAGTCAAACCCAATCTGGGCAACTCAGTAACTCAGGGAGATGCTGTCTCAAAATACAAAATTAAAAAAGGACTAGAGATGTAGCTCAGTGCAAAGGCCCTCCGTTCAATAACTGCAATCAACCAATCAGCAAAATTCTATATAGACTTACAGGGACAAAAATACCAGATAAAATAAAAATCTGTGCAACAACCAGTTTTTCATTCAAAAGATTTTAGAAGGGGTGCTGGGCATTTAGCTTAGCAGCCTAAGTGCCTGCCTGGCAAGTGTAAGGTCGTGACTGTGATCCCTGGTATCAAAAACAAAAACAAAAAACCCCCCACAACAACAACAACAGTTTTAGAAGAAAAATCCAAAGCAAGATATCTGAATAATGATGAAGCAACCAGACACATTCCCTTCACAGTCAAAACATAGAATGATTAACTCTGATAAGAAAATTATGAATTGCCATACAAAATCCTATTATGTACCACACTGGGTAAACAATGTTCATAAAGAGGTAGAAAAATGAAACGGGGGGAAGGACCCCAAATAAAAATACACAACAGTTCTTGTGAAAGTTAACATTTATCAGAAATATTCAGTGAGGAAGGGTAGGAAAAGTAGGTAAAAAGCTAAAATTTTGTTAGATGCTTTTTCCTTTTATGTCTTATTAGTCCTTAAGGAAAACATTGATAATCACAGCAGAATACACAGGGATTCAACAGTAAAGCTATGAAAACTGCAAAGGTTTTATTCAGTATGAGTCCATTTGAACACACTGATTTCAAATTTATGTATCCTAACTACCAACAGGCCAGGTCCCATTTAGTGTATGTTAATATGCATGTACATGCATAGCAAAAGTGTCTCCCCTTACCCATCAGGGATGTTTCAAGGCCTCGAGGGATGTTAGAAACTTTAGATAGTGCCAAATTCTGTATATCTATGTTTTTCCTGCATATATGTATATAAATTTAATATTTTCTCCCTCTTTTTCTAAAGACAGGGTTGTGCTATGTAGTCCAGGTGTCTTGAGCTCACTATGGAGCCCAGGCTGACCTCAAACTCATGGCAATTCTCCCACCTCAGCCTCCTAAAAATCTGGGATTATAGATGTGCACCACCACACCAGGGTCCAATCTCTTCACTTTAAAGGAAGCATTTTACAGCTTTCCTTTGTTATATCCAAATTACCAGCATCACTAGTCTTGTGCAGGGCTATTATAAGGCTTATCTCAATACAAGAAGCACTGGGATACCTTGACAGTCGTTTTGATATTACAGAGGGCAACTAAGTGACTAAAGGGCAGGTAGCATATACAGCTCTAAGACACTGGGCAAACAAAGGATTTATGTCCCAGTAGGGATGACACAGTTTCATCACACTGCTCAGAACTAGGTGTAAATTAAAACTTCTGAATTGTTTACTTCTGGAATTTTACCAACCATACATAATTGACAATAAGGAAAACAAAACCATAGATAATGGAAGACCCTCCACATACATTTAAACAATCATATTAGATATATTTATATATTCATATCACACTGCATTTAATCTAAGATACCACTTTTTAAACCATAACCTCAAGATTTTATTGTCTTTATAATAAAACAAAAGAGAAAGAAATGGATCATGTGGCCCTTTCTCTTGTCTCCTCCCAATTCAAAATGCTTGCATCTCTTAATAGCCAGCAATGTCAAAGATCTGGGTTCAGGACTGGGGATTTAGCTCAGTGGCTTAAGCACCTACCTAGCAAGCATGAGGTGGTGAGTTCAATCCCTGGTACAAAAAAAAAAAATCTGGGTTCAACATACTCAAGCCTCAGCACGATCTTTGTAGTTTTAGCCTTTTCAAGCAAAACTGGCTTACTCTGTGCACGATAGCCACTCCACTTCCTGTGATAATACTGCTTCCCCGAGGTACAGAGAATTTTTGCTTTTCTTGTACTGTGTCACTTTGTGGTGTTGGTGCTTGCCATACTTTTTACAAAAGTTTGCCAAGTTTTAGGAATGTTCACCAGGTTTGCAGGAGCAAGTCAGGTTTGCACAAGCATGGAAAGCAGCACCAGTGATTTTTAAGTAAAATCTCATGTATCAGAGAAGTTAAAAATTTTTTATGTTTGCCTTAGAATCAAGAATATATACTTACAGAAGCCACCAACAGAGTGAGCAGACAACCCAGTGTGGTAAAAATTTTTACCAAGTGTTCCTCAGACAATGGAATACTATCAAGAACATATAAAGAACTCAAAAACAAAACAAAACAAAAACAAAAACAAAAAAACCCCAAAAATGAAAAACCCTCAGACTCCCCAAATATAAAAACCCAATCCAAAAATGGGCATCTGAGATAAATACACACTTCTCAAGTACAAACAACAAATAAACGTATGAAACAATACTACTGGTCATTTGAGAGACGCAAATTAAAACAACACTGAGATTCCATCTCAACCCAGAAAGAATGGCTATTACCAAGAAATCAAGTACTAACAAATGCTGGAGGGGCTGGAGGGAAAAAGGAACCCTTCTCCATTGTTGGTGGGAATACAGACTGTGAAAATCAGTGTGGAGATTCCTAAAAAAACTAAGACTAGAGGTTCCATTTAACTCAGCTATTCCACTTCTGGATATCTTCCCCCCAAAATTAAAAACATCATACCACAGTGATATATGTGTATCCATGTTTATAGCAGCACCATCTGTAATAGCCAAATCTTAGAAATAGCCCAAATGCCCATCAACTGGTGAATGGATAAAGATGTGATTTTTCTTATATAATGAAGTACTACTCTGTCATAAAGAAGGATACTCTTGACACATTTCTAGGTAAATGGATGCATCTTGAGACTATACTCTTAAGAGAAATAAATCAGACACATGTGTAAATAGCACATTGTTTCTCTGGTGTGAAAAACCAAAAGTTAAGGACAAAATGTATAATAGATATTGTGAAATAGGAAGAAAATGTTCAAATGAGAGAGAAAACAAGGGAGGGGGGGTTAAAAAAAAGAGAAAAAAAAATGAAAATGAAGCTTTTGTAAATGGGAAGAGTTGTTGAAGGGAGGAAGCAGGATGGGAAAAAATAATCAAGTTGTATCATGTACAGGCACAAATTCTATGACACATGTGATCATTATGTACATGTAAAATATACCAATAAAATCTGATTTTAGCCCGGGACATAGCTCAGTGGCATAGCGCCTGCCCAGCAAGTACAAGGTCATGAGTTCGATCCCCAGTATGAAAAAAAAAAATCTGTTTAAAAAACTATTAAATACTTACTATATAGGGAAAAGCATACAGAGACAGGTATGTCTTAAATTTCAAAATCATAAAGCTAAGAAGAAAAAGGCTTTTCCATATACCAAAATGAAATTAAGGAAAGGAAGACAAATGGCTAGATTCACTAGGGTTCATACCCTTTAGAAACTTCTCATTTATACCACCACAAAGTGGCTCTAAAAGATCGGGTCTTTACCTTAACTAGTGCTGTTATCAATTTTTGTTGGATGACATAAAAGTCAAGACAAGAAACACAAGATTTTGTAACTATTCATAAGTTCAAATTTGAGTTAAAAATATGGGTAAGTATTAATTCATTTTGGATTCTCTCTGCCCTTCAAATGGCTGTACATACACAGTTTTTAAAAAAATATTGTTAAAATACAGTTGTCAAATGTGTTTCAAATATTTTTAAGTGACTTTTTCTACTTTTTCGCAACTCACTCCTATCAGTTTCCAACACAACTATGCTACTGAGACTGCATGTAGAATTTACCAATGACCTTTCTGCTATCTCCTCTGTCCCTTTTTGTCCTTATCTTGACTTCTAACCAGAATTCAGAAAGTTGATCACTATCCTCCTTTAACCATTGTCTCTGCTGGATCCTACCATCCTCTTGGTTTTTCTGTTTCTTCACTAGAGATATCCCAGCAGTTGGTTCTTAGCTCAAACTCAATATTGCTCAGCTGTTTCAGGATCCAAGCCTCAGATATCATTCTCTCTAGTCTCCCCTGACATCACTTTTCTAATTATCTTTTTGTTTCATGGCTTCAAGTATTCCAGGTGTGAGCATTAGTCTCTTTAGAGTCCCAAACTAGAACTGCTACATATAATGTCCATTTAGGCTGGACATGATGGGGCGTGCCTGTAATCCTAGCACTTGGGGAGGCTGAGGCACCAGCCTAGGCTACATAGTGAGTTTGAGGCCAGTCTCAACTGTTTGAAATAAGGGTGATCCACCTGCTTTAGCCTCCCAAGTGCTGGGATTATAGGTGTGTGCCACCATGCCCAGCAAAAAGCCCATTTAGTTATCTATTAATGCCTATCTTAAATCTAACATTACCAATCAAAACACTTGATCTCCACCCTCCTCTACTCCATCCTATGCCTCCCTCAGTCATCCTCATTTTAGTAAGTAACACTGCCACCCACCATAACCACACCACCACTAACAAGTAGCAAGAATCTTAGGGTCTTTCCTGATTTCTTCCTTTGGCTTATGTATCACTGCCAATCCAGTCCTATTGATTCTATTTCAAAATATATTTCAAATTTACACCTATTTCTTCAGCCACCACAAAGCACAGGAATCCACTTACCTAGCCAAGTGAAATAAACTCAGTTGGTTTCTCCTTTTCTCTTACCTACTATAATCCTTCACCCAACAGTCATTCCCTACCCACAGAGCAATGTTAAAAACAGAAACCAGACCACTGCCTAGACCTCTCCAGTGGCCTGCTACTGTGAAATGAACTGTCATGGCCTATACTACTCTTCATGTTTCAGGATCTCCTGACCTTATCACTCATTATCTGTACTACCCTCCATTATCTGTCAAGCTCTAGATATCCTAGTCTATGGTTTCACAAAGCAACAAGCTCATTACCTACTTGAAGGCTTTGATTCTGCTCTTCCTCCACCTTCAGCTTAACACACATGGTATCATCTTGTCACTCCACTTTTCATTACCTAGCCTACATAGAACCACCCTCCAATTATCATCACAGAACTGCTTTCTTTTCTTCATGGATCTTATTCCTATTTGCTTGGGGACCTCATTTGTCTGGCTCTGCATTATATCCTCAGTGCCTTGACGAGTGTCTAGGGCAAAGTAAATTTCTGATTAGTAAGAGATGAATGGATAAATTGTCAAAGTGAAGAAGGATAGAAGGGGAAGAAACAAAGAAAGAAGAAAAATACACCAGAATGAGAATTTTCATTAGTTTGGAAAGCAGATCAAATGGTCAATATAGTATACATGTTTTTAACAGCACCTCATCTTCGAGTAAGGTAACAACTCCTTAGCACAGCTTCTGGCTCCTTCTAAACACTCTTGTCTCCCTTGGGCAATTCTCAAGACCAATCCCATTTTAAACTCCAATCATCCTACTATTGAAGAGATTAAAGTAGATTTCTACTTATTTTTCCCTCTCTGTCACAGGCATTTTTGAACTCTCTGGATCAGCATTCTTCTAAGTATATCCTTTTCCCCACCTCTTCCTTTTTTTTTTTTTTTTTTTGAGGTAGAGTCCGGCTATGTATGTTTTATAAACTTACAGTTTAAACTTATACTCATAGTGGTCCACCTGCCTGAGACTCCAGAGTAACAGGCGTATGCCATCATATCTGGCCCCCAAATTCTTTTCCAGTTTCTATTATTATTCTTTTAATTATTATTTTAGATTTCAGTCCATCCACTTACTTCTCAAAGGAGTATCTGCTAACCTAAGACTCCATAGGATACCCTCCCTGTGAACTCCCATAGTGTTTCAAGGGTTTCTATAGCATTTGTTATTCTATATCCTAAATACCCATTAATTCCTCTACCTCCCTCCTATACTGTAAAATCTTAACAGGGCCAGGAATGATCTTATTTATCATTTTATCCCTAACACTTATCAAAGTACCTAGAATATAGTAGTTAAAAAGCTCATGAATAAATAGAAAAGTAGAAAAGAGTAACTATACAACATGAGTCACTGGACCACTATTAAGTCTTTAACAGAGAAAGTATAGTTTTATTTAAAAAAAAGGTAACAAAATTACTTCATTTGGTGGTGGGGATAGAACTCAGGGCCTTATGCACTCTACCACTGAATTATATCCCCAGCCCCAACAAAATTATTATTCTAACAGTTTCAATGCCTAGCTACATAACACTGCTCAATCATTAGCATTCATTAAAGATGCACAAGATACATGCTGCTCTGCTAGGCACCAGCCTAGGCTACATAGTGAGTTTGAGGCCAGTCTCAACTGTTTGAAATAAGGGTGATCCACCTGCTTTAGCCTCCCAAGTGCTGGGATTATAGGTGTGTGCCACCATGCCCAGCAAAAAGCTTAATAATCTTAATTCTTTTATATACACATAATAATCTTAATTCTTTTATATACACCAATTCTTAAATTTTAAGTGTATACTACCTGAATTACTAATATCAGAATTGTATGAAATGCCATCATTTTCACCATTTGAGATAAATGGTTTACAAGCAAAATCACTTTGAAGCTAATGACATCATGAAAAATGCTTGAGACTAACAGCACAGAACTTCACCCTCTTGAAAATAACTTCATTATAAATCTACTTTATTAGCCAAATCAAAATAAAAAGTTAACAATTTTTAAAATGTTGCCAATCACCCCAACTATCTCAAAATGTTAGACATCACACTAATTGACAGAATGTGTAACTGGGAAGACCTTACCTCTGTTATCATTTTACAGCTTTTACAGGGTCCAATCTGACTGAATAACTGAAGTATAAGGACTTCTGTCACATCTCTGGAGAGGTTACCTACATATCTGAACAAGAAAAAAAATACATTATTAGCAATTTTCCTTTAGCTCTGACTTAATGCATTATGATTTAATTCAATCACCTTTTAATTTCAACTTCCTGTGTCTTCAGTAAAACTTTTCCAAGTAATACTGACCCTATGAAAGTAAGATTAACCTTTATCTCTAGGAAAACAATAACTGTTCTTAAGTTACTAAAATACCATTTCAAAGGATAGTATAAAGAACAAATCAGTATGATCATTTTCTCATTTTACCTGTAAAAATTTCAACCGGTATCAAGAAATACAATTTCTAATCCAAAAATAATTCATGACACACAAATATGACAAATACTGAGTCACTAAAATAGGTGATCATAAAAGGATATTAGATATAAAGCAGGTTCATCTTAGACTCTGAACCAAAGCAATTGGATAAACAAAAAAAAAGTATTAAAGTTATAGTAAAACATAAGAGGGTGGAGGGATTTTGTTTTTGTTAAATAAGACTTAGCAGTGGTGTCTTTATTGCTTTGTTTTAGGAGAACAGTACAATGATAAAATTTCCTAGTCACAAAGTACATCAGGTTCAGCAAAATATATCTTTATGTATACAACAAAGCAAGTAAAAAGACTGCTTTAGAAATTCAGAAAAAAGTTTTTGAAAACTCCAGACATACTTTTGACTACTTTATTCCTAGTCATAAATTCAGTATACGTATTTTGTGTATAACTTTTAAAGAAAGAAAAATCACTATTCCACCACCTTGATTTATGTCTTGTACCATGGATTTGACTTATCTCAATAAACTATTAAACTTTTAACTCTTTCTGGTACTTAGCAAATAAATCCTCTAATCTGCATCTGTCATAAACAATTCATAAACCAAATAGAACAGTACTTATAAATTTTAACATTTCTAAGAAAGTAAAAGATGAACATTTTCTTTTTCTAAACATAATAGCTAGAAACTAAGTATTGTACTAACATGAAGTTTTGCAATATAATTACATATTAAATAGTAACTGCATTTTTTTTTAACTGCTGTAAGATGGAACAGGCTAAAAAAACCCAACAAAACAAAATGAAAAACCAAACCAGATTAGGAAAGCTAAATTCAACCAAAGCAAAACAAAACAAAAAACCATGCAAAGATCCAATTCAGAATGAGTAGCAACTATCCAGTTTAAGAATTTCCTTACAATGGGTACTTATAACCTTGTTGTTCATATTGTATAAGAGAAATATAACCACAATGTAAGAAATCAAATCAATTGACTAAGTAGTTTAGGTTCAGTTTGCCATATTTTACTCATAATTAAAGTGGAGCTTACCCATCTTTACACCAAAGCAATGATTTATTTTTCCAGGAGCAGTACAGTTTTAGGATTATGAGCTAGTCACAGACAACTCATTGCCTGGCCCCCCTTTTTTAATTCACAGGGATTTGTGAGCTTGTAACCATCAATAACTTTTTTTATTCAAGGGAGAACTACCTCTAAGGAGAATAGGTGATATGATGTTCTAAACACTATGGTTATCTAACCTAAAAAGCTCAGTTCTAAAAGAAAAGAATGCACAAGACTGATTTTACATGTTGAAGCTAGCTAGTAACAACACTGAAATGATTTTTTTTTTTTTTTTAAAGACAGGTTCTTGCTATACAGCCCGGGCTGACTCAAACTAGTTATTCTCTTCAGCCTCTCAAGTTCTAGGATTACACGTGTGTACTATCATGCTCAGATGATTTAGTTTTAAACTTATATTATTGTTTAAATCTTTATCTGTTCAGGAAAAACTGTGTGGGTATTAATTGCCTTCCATACCTAAGAGTCACAATAAATTTCTTGCTGTTTAATAAGATTTTTATTCTAAGTTAACCTATTTTCAACCAGTTATAGACTGTAAAAAATTTCTAAAGACATACATATACACACACATATAGATATACATGTAATCTGCATTTCTAGTATTGATGCGAGTCTACAGCCATACCACCCTGAACGCACCCGATCTCCTCTAGTATTGATGCAAAAGATCAAAATGTCTAGAATGATTTATAGAAGAATCCAGTTTTAAAATTTCCTACTTATTAAGTACCTCTGCTAAGAGTTAAGTGTAGTAGAGCAGCAAACTAAGCTTCAAAAATTAACATAAAAGGACTTCCACAACCATAATAGAACACTGATTTGCCACTTTAAAAAGGACAATTTCACCTAAATTTCAGACTGCCTGTTCTTTTACTGTGAGTTTTATAATTAATACATTTACACACGCCTGCATGGATCATAGTACTTAAAAAATACATTAGTTGGGCTGGAGATTTAGCTCAGTGGCATAAGTGCCTGCCTTGCAAGCACGTGATTGTGAGTTCAATCCCTGGTACTGATTTAAAAAAAAAAAAATACATTAACAATTTACTTAATAGAAGTTATTTTATAGCTGTTGAAATACTGTAACTGTTTAAGTCCTTTACACTGTCATAAGATAATCTGTCCCAAGTTAAATACTACCAAAATATTTAAAACAAAATTCAATACTTGACCAGTAAGCTCCATTTTTTTGGTAGGGTTTTTTAATTTTTTTTTTTGTTTGTTTTTTGAGACAGGGTCTCACTATGCAGTTCAAGCTGGCCTTGAGCTTTGGTAAGTTTTTTGGGGGGCGGGGGCTAAAAATTAAATCAAAACTGAACTATATCCCCAGATTTGCCTACCTACTTTGTTTCTTTTCATTATTCTTTATTTTTTTCGGTAATTGCTAAATTACTGAGGCTAGGCTGGTACTTTTGATTGTTCTGCCTCAAGCTCTCAAAGTGGTGCGATTACAAGCACGGACAATGTACCCAGCTATGTTTTTAGTACCTTATTGAAATGTATCTTATTTTCCTTTCCAAGTGATAGTCTCTAAACTGTGTTGTGATTGTAAGGCAATCACCATGTTCTAAAGTTCCAAGTTTCTAAATATATAATTTGTCTGAAGAGAACATACAAAATAATAAAAAATGACAAATGACTTGAGTTCCAAAAGAGAAAATACTTAGTAAATTTAAAAAAAAAAATTTTTTTTTTTTTTGTCTTTTTGAGACTGGGTCTCCCTATGCAATTCAGGCTGGCCTTGAGTTCACTTTGTAGCCCAGGCTGGTTTTGAACTCACCATGATCCTTCTACCTCAGCCTCCCAAGTGCTGGGATTACAGGTATGCGCCACCATGCCTGGCTCAAAAATAATTTTTAATTCAAGAAAAAAATAAGGTATACTTTACAGTCTTGTCCTCTAAGAAGAGAAACTTTACATAAGAACTGAAGCATTAAAAAGTGAAACAGTATCTTTACCTTAATATCAAAGTTAAGATTGAACTTGAGACTAAAAATTTGGCAGTTTCATACCACAGCAGGCACAGTTCACACTGCCAAACAGTTTCCTCTAACTGAGTGGAATTTTAAGTTAAGAACATTGTGCAGTGCAGAAGACTAGTGACAATTTTCAACACTGAATATGGTTGAGAAGAGTAGTTCTCCCAAGGCTGAAATTACCAGTACTTTTATACAAAATACTGATGGCTAAATTTCCATAAAAGTAACATTCTTTTCTTTTGTACCTGACAAGTTCCTATACAAGACATTTTGCAACAATATTCTTCCACAGACCTCTGATGAATTTTTTTTTGAAATTTTTAATTTGTCAGTACTTCATTTTTAGACTGAGGCAGGATGCAGGAAAGATTCAAGTTGTACAGCTGAATTGACCAACTATCTATAAGGAATACACACATATATATTTTTAAGAAATAGTATAATCAAACAGAATGAGGGGCTTGATTATAACCAAAACATAGCCAGATCTATGAATATAGCTAGTCGACTTTATAATGAAATTTTGGTGTTCTGATTTTTTCTTAAATGTTCAGATTATACTCTAAATCACTGGTTTATTTCCTCCTTTTGACTACCAGGAAGAACAAATAGCCTTAAAATGATAGCACTGTATAACGTGGTTATTTCCCAGATCCACAATTCTACTGATTTTAGTGGATTGAAGAGATGAATAAACTACAATAGAACACTAATATGATTTAGTGCCACGTTGTAGATTCGGATAAACTACGGGTCAAATCACTGCACTACAAAATACAACACAAGCCTGAAACTTGTGTCCTACAAGATGGACCAGTTCAAACACCAGTATTACATGGCATGATTTTGTCTGTCTGTTTTTAAGATCACAAGTTACCCAGTACACAACACCCCAAAATAAATGTCAAATGAGAATGAAGAGTATCAGAAAACAGACCTTTAAAGCAATTATGTAACAAATAGAAATTTAGGCCCAACATCAAAACAATTCTATACCACTTTAAATACCATCAAATAAATTAGTAATACTGTAGGTAATGAATATTTAAAGACCTACCTAGGCTATAAACACCATATTGTTTTCTGAAGATAGAACCATATGTCTTAGCTTGTGTGTGTCTGCAGGAAAAAAACCTCACTAGTAACACACAGGCATTTTAAGAAAACAGGTTAAGGTAAGCTTTTTTAAAGAGTACAATCAAAAAACATACTAGCCATATGAAAACCTAACTGTTACACTACTGTACAAAATACAGGATCTCCATAAACAAACAAAACTCTACTAAATAACCTTTAATATCATGTTCAAAGTTTTTTCTCACATTACTTGTATCCAACTGATCTCTTTGAGAAACATATAAAAATTTATATTAAATGTATGTGTGTGTATATATATTTTTTTTCGGCGGGAAGACAGGGTCTCATTCTGTAATTCAGGCTGGCCTTCAACTGATTAGGTAGTACAGGCTGGCCTCAAACTTTTGATAGTCCTCCAGCCTCAGCCTCTTAAATGCTGTGATTACAAGCATACACCACCATGCCCAGTGCTAAACTGTATACTTTGAAAAACTACTATGCACTATTTTTTTTTAAACCCTGGCCAAAAAAAAAAAACACCATTTTTTTAAATGTCACTTTTTTTTTTTTGAGGTAGAGTTTTGTTATATAGTTCAGATTAGCCTTGAACTCACTATGTAGCTTAGGCTGACTTCGAACTCAAAGCAATCCTCCTGCCTCAGCCTCTCAAGTGCTAGGATCACAGGCATGGATCACAATTCTCAATTCTCTTTATCTCACAATTTTATCTTTGAAGATCTTTAAAAAAAAAACACATAAAAACCAATAAACTGCACCAGGTATGACAATAATGTCTACCTATAAATTAATCAGGAGTTTAAAAAAAAGGACTTAATACTAATTTCATGAAAGAAGTATAATCATCATAAAATACTTGAGTACCTCTTAGGTTCCAGGCAGTGAACTAAGTGCTGGAGGGGTAACACCTAGGGGTGTAGCAGTCCTTGTCTAAAAAAAACAAAAACAAAAAACCCTTCCTATGAAGAACAGTGGAAGAAAGAAAAGGAAGACAAAATAGTAAACATGTACTGACATACAGGAATGACAGAGCTTATGAAGTGTATTTGCTTATAGGTATACATCACATTAACAAACAACTTAAGTGTGATGGGGGAAGGGGACTGAAGAAGGCAGAATTACAATGTAAGTACAGAATTAGGTTATTAGTCTCCTGGAGATGATATAATACAGATGAAGACAAGGTAGATGCAAAGATAGTTCTAGGAATAAAGGATACTGAAAAAGCATATTATGTAGTAGGTCAAAATCAGAAATTCCTCTCCTAAGGAATAAGTAGTCAATAAGACATGTGCCATGAGTTAACTATGATTCAGTAACTATTAGGATGCAATGATGACATTTCAAATACAGTGCTTTAGATAAAATGTAACTGTTATGTTCCTTAAATATAAGCTACTCAGGTTCTAAATCTAGCTTTCTCAGATGCTTTTGTCAAAGTATACATTGCTAACAAATACCAAGTCTTAGCTTCCACAAATGCTGACGAGCAAATTTCGAATTTTCCAATTCTCTTTGCTTCTGGGAGAAGGCAGAAATAGAAAAAAAAAAAAAACCGCACAAAACATACATATAAAAGTTTATTGCTTTTCATTCAGGGAAATGATGTGTTTAGGCTGGCTTCAAATTCCTAAAACAGGATGGCAAATACTTTAGTAAGATATTAAAAGAAATAGAAGTAAAAAGTACAAGGCTGAAAAAAAATCTGTATTAAGAGTTGGCATACATATCGACCTTCTTTACTGAGCACACTTATGTAGCAGTGAAGCTCTGAGAAGCCAGTCAAACCTTCTAAGTGCCCATTCACTTTTCACTTTTATCTATTCCCCTAAAAATTATTTTCTCCACCACTTAACCCAGCCAAGTGAACTCTGATCATATCAATAACAGGAAGAGGCAGGAGAAGCAAAGCTGCAATCTAACTCCTTGTACTTAAGGCAGGAGCACTGGACCTAGAGAAACTAGGAAAATTGAAGGTGTTCTACGTAAACACTGAATTAGAAATTACTGACTTAAAAATACAGAATAAGTAGAGTGTCACATTATTCCAAAGGAAAGGAACTGCTGAGTCATCATTCTTCATTGGGAAAGGAACTAACTCCAAGTAAGCGGTTATAAGATGAATTCATTCATCAGACTAGGCTTCAGGTAAAAATGCAACAGCAAGACTAGAATAAAAGCGCCCGCAAAACACGCGTCGAATAGCGAATGAAGGCATTTTATCTAATTTCGATGGCCTGGACGCACAGATTAAGAAGCAGCAACACCAAGAGAGCAAAAAAGAGTTTAACAACTGGTTGTCAGTTTGGCATAGGGAGCGCTCAACGTAAACTTCGTTATCCAAGAAGCGAGAGAAGCTCGAGCAGCGAGAAGCATCTCCCCTGCACTTCAAAAGTAGCGGGCGCTGGGCGGGTGTTCCTGACAGCGTGGGCGGGGGCACGTGGGGCCGGAGGAGAGAAGGGGCTCTAGTGGCCGGAGTGTCCAGCTTCCTCGGAGAGCTTAACTCGGAAGAAGAGTTGGAGCGACTGCAGCAGAAGGGACGAAGGGCGCGAGGGCTCCTTCCTCCAGGCCTGCACGGGGTGCCGCGGCGTCCCACGCCCACCAGGCCCTGCCTCCGCGGGGACGAGCAACTCCCGGCCTGACCCAGGTCCCCCGAAAGCGGAGGGGAGCAAGCATTGCTCTCCTGGGCCTGACAGCCTCGGCCGTGCAGAAACCAAGGCCTAGGAAGAGGGCACGAAGAAGGGCGCGAGGTCGAGATGAGCCCCAGACCCCAGGAAGTGACAGCGTCTGGGGAGGAAGGGAGGGCTTCCTTCCCAAGGCAAGGAGGACAGATGAGGAAAGCACTTCGCGTCCGCGCCACCCTGGCCAGAGGTCCACCGGGAGTCCCGGCCTCGGCCCTCGGTCTCAAGCTCCCTCCCTCTGCGTCTCGCGGTGCTTGGGCCTCCGGCGCCTGGCACCCCTGGTCTCGGGTACTCACAGAGTCCGGGGCTGTCCGTCGTCTTCCATCATGGTGGGTGCGACGGAGCGATCCCGGGACAAGGGGGAGGGCAGGGCTGGGGAGGGGAGGGGGCGGGGAGGAGGGGGAGGGGGGCTCTGGGCACCGTCTGGGGACAGAGGAAAAGGCACCGAACCCCGCTCTTGGGCTCTCTCCCCCCAGCCCGCTCCGGACACTGCGCTCCAACCAGGAGGAGCAGGAGGAGGAGGAGGATGAACAAAATGGCCGCCGCCACCAGCCAGGCAGGAAACAGCACAGGGCGCAGGCGCGGCCCGCCAGGTCACTGCTCAGGCCAGCCGCCACGGCCTGCCCAGGGAAATCTGAGGAGACAGAAAGCCAAGCCGCAGAGGAAACCTTGTGCCCGGTCACGACGGACCACGTCGTCACCGTGGGCTTGCTGGCCAGCTGCAGCTCAGCCAGCTCCAGAGGAAATCGAGCAAAAAGAGACACGCTGTGAAGTCCACGGGAATTCTGGTCCTGAGAAGCAGCGACGGAAGCACTTCTCCAGTGGACTTCTGGGAAATGTAGTCTGAAAGCGACTCCGCACCGCCACACGAAGTAGAGACTTCTGGGTAGTGTAGTTGTACTTGGGGACGTGCGGCAACCAGGAAGTTGGCTTGCCGGGAGGAATAGCAGCGATGTTAAGTGGACCGACCCAGTGAGAAAGGCGCTGTCTAGGGGAGTAAACTACAAGTTCCAGAGTGCCTCGCGCTGGAGGCCGTCCCAGGACAGCTCCAGGCATCCTAAGGTGCATTGTAGCGTGAGTTTGTGCTCCGCCTCCGTCTGACCAGAGAGCGGTTTCTTCAACTGAGTTCAGACGTCGCTGTGTCTCCGCGTGGTGTCTGAGCCAGCAGGCTTAACAGGCTCTCCTGTGGTCAACTGCCGCCTCGCGCTGCAGACCGGAGAGAGGCTGGTTTGATGGAGATCCATTGGGGAAGGCTGGCGCGAACCTTGGGTTCCCCCAAAGCCGTTTGCGTCTTTGGGGGGTGTTTTCTCGCAAATAAATGTTCCTATGTAATCTGCTCTTAGATTGTTTTACAAGTTTCAGAGATTTCCCTGTCTACTGTCTCATCGATTTAGGGGGAAAGAGCAGTCCTTCATTAAAAATGACTTGCCTTCCTACACCCTTATGTAATTGAACAGAGACATGCACAGATTTAAAGGTGTGTTTATGGACATCAGTCATGTAGAGACGTCTAGCATGAATACGATGTGGGAAGCCATATTCAAAGTAGCTCTGCGGCCCTGTAGAATTTGCCTCTAACACACTGGAGTTCCCGGAGTGCCCTTCAGCGTCTTTGGCATCTTCAGGAGAAAGTTTGTTAAGATTTGTATCTGCATTTGAAGCTGGGGGGCGGGGGGTTTGGGAGGGGAGATGAAAAGTCTTGTAGTCTCTTGCCCAAATTTAACCTTCCCAGTTAATGGTACTTAAAGAGTCGATTCTGTAAACATACTGGGACATATCCTGCGCAAGTGGTAGTGCTACAGGTACTACCGAATCTTCGTCTTGTAAGTATAATCAACTATACCAAAACATATAATGTCAATTTGTAGGGGAGGAGATTTTAACTTGGAAAACTCAATACCCGGAGATCCTGACAAAGGAGTTGAGCCCCATTAAAGTGTATGGAAGCCCGGTGCCGCAGAGAACACCTGTACTCCCTCTAGAAATTGAAACTGGAGGGTCACAAGTTTGAGGCCAGCCTTCCTAATTTAGCGACTTAGTAAGACTGTGTCTCAAATAAAAAGCACTCTCTCAGTATGCAACTCAGTAGTCGAGTGTCCCTGGGTTGAATCCCCAGTACCTGGGGGTTGGGGATAGGGATTAGTTAATAGGAACAGCAAAAGGGTTCCCAGGCCAAGATTCATGGCTAAAATGTATAGTTCTGGAGCCGGGGGAGGAGGACAGTTTGGCAACAAGGAGTAGGCTTCTTGAGAGCAAGAAAGGTGGATATGGGCCTTTTAGAACTGTGTTGCTAACGGTCTATGCTAATGATGGTGAACATTTAGAGATGCCAATGATACAGCCTGCTGTGGCATGTATGTCATAGGCTTGACACCACGGATATGCCATGCTGGAGAAGCTTTGTCTTCCAGGCTGTGAGAAGCCACTCAGAGGTTCCATTTGTGTTTTTTTAAAAATTGGACTTAGGTGTAATACTGGATTAATTTCATTGACCCATGCCTTGCCCAATGTGTTAATTTCCTAGTGCTGCTGTAAAAAAAAATTAGCTACAAACAAAATGAATTTATGATCTTACAGTTCTTGGAAGTCAGAAGCATAAAATCAGTGTAACTAGGTTAAAATCAAAGTGTTGGTAGGGCCAGTTCTTTACCTTACTCAGTTTCTAAAGTCTTCCTGTATTCTTGGACTATTGGCTCCTTCCTCCATCTTCAAAGACAACAGGGTACCAGGTGTGTGGTGGCGCATGCCTATAATTCCAACACTCAGGAGACTGAGGCAGGAGGATCACCACAAGTTCAAAGACAACTGAGCTACATAGTGAATTCAAGCCCAGCCTGAACCTAATGAGACCTTGTCAAAAACAAAACAAAATAAAATATAGTAGCATAGCTTCTCTCCCTCTAACCTCTGCTTCTGGTCTTCTCTTTCTGACTGATCCTCATGGCTCTCTTTTTCACTGTCAGGGATCATTTGTAATTAGTTTGGGTTGGAGTAATTTCTCTGATTTCAAGATCCTTAGTTGCGTCTACAAAGTCTATTTTTTATAATAAGAACACCCACATGTTCTGCGGGTTAGGACATAGGCATCTTTGGTGAGCTTTATTCCTTTTACATCACTCATCATCATCAATTCAGTGGCTTTTAATAATAGTGAACACCCTAAACTGTTATGATAGCAATTTACATCTACATCTGTGTATGCCGCCCACACATGCTGTACTGGTAATGCTCTCCTCCAGTTGTAAAGGCTGGAAGTCCAAGATGGGGGAAACCATCTCTTTGGCCTCCAGTAAGGAACATTTCACCCCATGGATACAGGGAGCTTACTGAAATGGATTAGAAAAGGATCCGAGGCAGCAGCACACCCTGTGATTCCAGCTACTTGCAGATCACAAGTTTGAGCACAGCCTGGGCAGTTTAGTGAGAAAAGGTTGGGGGGGGGTGGCTTAGTGGTAGAGCACACCTGAGCACACATACACTCACACAAAACAAAACAAAACAAACCCCTCCAGATTTTATTTCACTGAATTGTACCCAGTATAGAAATAGTTCAATAAGATCATGCTTAAGAAAGATTACATGATTTAACTTCTTCATAAGAATAAAAATAATGTCCATGAGGGTGTAGCAACAGGGTCTTACTATGTAGTTCAGGCTGTCCTTGAATCCACTATGTAGCCCAGACTAACCTTGAACTTTCAGAAATCCTCCTGCTTCAGCCTCCCCAGTATCAGGACTACAGGCATGTGCCACCATGCCCAGCAATTGTCCATTACTGATGTTTCATTAGGCTAAGAAATGTACAAATACCAGTCTGAAAACTGTATCTTTCCTTTGTCAGCAGGCTCTCTAGTAAGTTCTGATAAGGGGCCACTAGAGGGTTTTGGAAAGCAGAAAGAGAAAAGTAGAGCTTTGTTCCTTTCTGTTTGCTTGTTGAGCTCCTGAGGCAACAGGTGGTTTCCATTTCCTACTTCTTTCTGCAGTCCCAGCACAACCTGCTGGTGCCCTCTCTTTAAATGCCTGAGGTCCAGCTCCATGAGACCCTGTCCCAAGTTCCTGAGGTAGCAGCGGCCCCAGTGAGCCTCTCCTCACAACTTCCAGGCTTTTATGATAGATTGTTCCACCAGCAGTCTCTGATGGATCATGCCTCCTGGTGTCAGTGCTCACCTGTAGCCCCCTGCTCAGTGATTTAGCTAGGCCAGGGAACCTGCTTCGGCCCCATCAGCAAATGGGCAGAAATGGAGCAACTGCGCACTGGACAAGTTTTCTTAGTCTGTTGCCACCACTACCTGAGGAAGCCAATTGAGCTTCCTGCAGGATGAAAGAAAGAGAAAAAGAGGCCAAGCTAATCAGATGTCCCAGCTGGCCTTCCAACAGACAAGCACAGCAGACTTGAAGCCCAGGGAGCCTGTCCTCAGAACGGGGAGGCTATAGGGGTGGAGGAAACTTGCTATATGGGAGTAGATGATGCCACCAATCCTGATAATCCCAATCTGTTTCATCCACCAAGAGGATGGTGGCTGCTTTCTGCAGTGTTATCTGCAAATTACAAACATCCTTTTTGCTTTTTCAGTCCTCTAGTGTGTATTCAGTGATTTCCCCACCTTCTCTCTGTAAAATCAGGAACTGTAATGTCTGCCTCCCTCCCTCGAGCCCAGCTGGTAGCAGTATTATTAAAACCATGGTCAAGATGAGAAAACAGTTGTGTGTGGTGACCCATGCCTGCAATCCCAACACTCAGGAGGCTGAGGCAGGAGGATTGCCATAAGTTTGAAGTCATTCTGGATTATGTAAGGGAGTTCAAGGCCAGCTTCCACAACACAGTGAGACCCTGTCTCGAAAGAAAGAGAGAGAGAGAGAGAACCCCGAGGCTCAGTGAGATTAAGTAGTATGTCGAAGGTCACTGCTCCAGAGTGCCCTCAGCAAACTCTAGAGCCCATGCTAATGCTCCATATCAACACTAAGAATCTGCAGCAACTGGTAACCTGTCCCAGATAACTGTTATGATGGCAATTACTGTTTGATGCGCTGAAGGCTGCCGATTGTTAGCCAGCAGAGGGAGCTCTGGCCCTTAGGCCCCCACCCCCCACCCCAAGCTTCTGCTGACCCAGCAGAAAAGATGAGGCAATACCTGTCTGGATGGAAAGATGGAAGGGTTTGGGAGAGGAAAGAAAAAGCAGCAGGGTCCCATTTATTAGGTCCCAGGACATATATTAATTTTTTTGGTCCGTTTCCTTTGAGAAAGGGTCTCACTATGTAGTTCAGACTGAACTTGAGCATGCTAAGTAGCCCAGGTTGGCCTCAAAGTCAGAGTGATCCTCCTGCCTCAGTCTCCCAGGTGCTGGGATTACAGGTGTGCACCACCACACTTGGCCATATGTTAATTTTAAAGCAAGAAACTAAAGCCACTTTGTGAGTAGCAGGTTGTCTTCCTCCCAGAGAAGGAATTCAGAGTCTCTTTCTGCCCTCTTCCCATTCCATGTCTTCTACCCTAAGATGGCAGGGAATCGCCTGGGGATAGGCAGAGTTACAGGAGCCTGAGTATGAGTGTTGCTCTTAGCCCTAAGCCCTGGCAGGACCAGAGGACAGGCTTGTTTACTCTCTGGAGATGCTGGACCACCCGGCTTCGCCTCCTCTCCTTCCTCCTCCCAACCTGACAACTTTGCATGTGGCTCAGGCAACAGCCTCCCCTTTTGGGACATTTTTCCAGATGAGATGGGTCTGTTTGAAATGGACTTTTTGTCGTCTATTACAGCAGCAAAATCAGAGAATCTAGTCTGAGCATTGTGGATTGACATGAGATCTTGGACCCCACAAGGCCTCACAGCCCAATCGATTTAGTCAAGAAGGGGACCTGCTGGTCCAGCCTGCACCAGGGCTTGAAGGCAACAATCAGTAGTTGCTTGACCTCCTACTAACCTGCCCTGGCCTCCTTTGTACCTACACCTGCTGTGGAGCTAAGTCTAGAGAAAACTGATAGACCAAATATAGAATCTGGATAGTTTTGATCACCCTCATGAAAACATTTAAAAACAAATGTAATATGTAACTCACAGTAAAGAACATGTATAACAAGTGTTAAGAATATGAAAACGGATTTTTTTTTTTTTGAGAGAGGGTCTCGCCATGTAGTCCAGGCTAGCCTCCGGCTCATTATGTAGCCTAGGCTATCCTTGAACTCACAGCAATTCTTCTGCCTCAACCTCCTGAGTGCTGGGACTATAGGTGTGCACCACCTAGCATAGAATGAATTCTTAGAAACTCTCCACCCAATATAAGAACGAAAGTGATGGGGCTGGGGACTTAGCTCAATGGCATAAGCGCCTGCCGGGCAAGAGGGAGGAGCGAGGTCATATTTCGTTACTTGGTACAAAATAAAAAAGGGTGAATGTGTCATCACACACAAATTCTTATCTCTAGGTGTGTCCTCTCATTTGTTTTCCCTCCTAAATATAGTAGGCTGGATTTGTAGTTATTCTCTCTTATTTATAATACTAATTAATCCTTGGCACTGAAAAAAGCAATTTTAAAGAGGGCTTTGCTTGTGTGTGGCATACATAGGACAATTCAATTGCTCTTCACGTGGAATTGGACATGAAGAGATTTCCGAACAATCATTTTTTGATTATTTGGCAGTTTGGTTTTAGTTGACCCTGGGCATTCTTAAATGTAACAATAAAATTGGGCAGGTTGGTGCAGGCCTGTAATCCCAGCACTAGAGAGGTTAAGGCAGGAGGACCGCTACAAGTTTGAGACCAGCCTGAGTTCAAGACCAGCCTGAATTCAGAGAAACTCTGTCTCAAAAAAAAAGAGAAGTAATAATAAAATAAGGGCAAGAGACATAGCTCAGAAATAAAGCACTTGCCTAGCATGTGCAAGGCTCTGAATTCATCCCCACGTATTTAAAAAAATAAAATAAAACAAAATAGTAATTTATCACAACTGTTTTATCCTTGTATATGGACAGTTTTTAAAAGTTCAGGCCCTCTGGGCTGGGTATGTAGCTCAGTGGTAGAAAGCTTACCTACAGTTTGTGAGTTCCTGGGTTCGGTCTCAGTACTGAATGAACGAATGAATGAATGAATGAAATTCAGGCCCAGGATTTGGAGTGGTTGTTTCCTCACGATTAGATTAAGGTTAGGTATTTGTCATAGGAATGCTGTGTCAGGGTTGCTGTGTCCTCGATACGTTACATCAAGGAACCACCTGGTGTTGAACTGTCCCAACACTGGTAATGTTAAGTGTGATCACTTGGTTAAAATTGTGTTCACCAGATTGCTCCTTTGGAAAGATACTTTTTACCCTTTCAAGTAATAAGAAAGCTGTGAAATAAATTTTTTTTTTTTTTACCGTTAAAGCTTTTTAATATACTTCATATTGGCATGACTGGTTCATTTCAGTTGTCAAGCCTGGGAGCAGGACTGCTTGTTTCTCTGCCTCCCCTTTGCCTGTGATGACCAAGGTGCATTGAACTTTTTTTTATTTAAAGAGAAAAAAAAAACAGGAAAAAGGTAGAAATATTACAGAATTTCAAGAAAAGAAGATAAACAATAAGAAATCACTAGTTGATACATTACATATTGTTCTTTTAGAAATAGCAAGTTACAGGATTAAAGCACACAAAGTGGACACTAAAGCAGTGAGAGTGCAAACAGATCTGTTCAACAGTTGCACAACAACCTAGAAATATGGTCATCAATCCCACACATCTAAACATACATGCAGCTATATCTTTTATAGTGCTTCCTATTTCCTCTTTTTTTACAATAGCAATTATACATTTTTAAAAATTTTATTTAAACAGAAAAAAAGGTAGCAACAATACAGAATTCTAAAAGAAAGAAAGAAAAAGGAGAATGAGAAAAAGCCCCATTAAGAAATCAGTAATTTATAAATTACATACCGTCATCCTGGATGTAGTTGTTCAAGTTACAAAGTTAAAGGGTACATAGTAAATATTCAGTCAGACTACAAACAGTTCTGCTCAAAGATCCAACAAAGATTCAGCAATATGGTCATCTATTTTACACACTCAAACATACATGCAGTTATATCCCTTAAAGCACTTTCTTTTCCTCTCTTTTTTACAATAGCAATTACACATTTTGGTTTTATTACTCTTGTAGTTCTTATTTACTTTTTACACTAGAGACACAATATGATATTTATAAATATGATTCTTATTTATTTCACTAAGGAGGATAGTCTCAAGTTGTCTCCATTTGCCCATGAATGCCTTAAGGTCACCCTTTTTTATAGCTGAGTAATATTCCATTGTATAAAAATGCCACATCTTTTTCATCTACTCTGCAGTTGATGGGCATCTTGGTTGTTTCCAGGATTTAGCTATCACAAGTTGTGTGGCTATGAACATGGGTGCACATATATCACTGTGATATGAACTTTTCAGTTCTTTGGGGAAAATACCCGGGAGGGGGATAGCTGGATTGAATGGGGCTTCCAATCCTAGTCTTCTGAGAATTCTCCATATGGATTTCCATAATGGTAGCACCAGTCTACATTCCCACCAACAGTGGAGCAGTGTTCCTTTTTCCCCGCAGCCTCGCCAACATTTGTTATCAGTTGATTTCTTGATGGCAGCTCTTCTTTCCGGAGTAAGGTGGAATCTCAATGCTGTTTTAATTTGCATTTCTCAAATGACCAGTGATGGTGAACATTTCTTCATGTATTTATTTGCCATTTGTATATCTTTCTCTGAGAACTGTGTGTTCATCTCAGATGCCCATTTTTGGAGAGGGTCTTTGACTTTGAGGGGCTTGATGTTTTTCAATTCTTTATATATTCTGGACACAAGTCCTTTGTCTGAGGGGTTGCTAGTTAAAATTTTTTCCCACTCTGTTGGTTTTCTTTTCACTCTGTTGGTGATTTCCTTTCAAGTGCAGAAACTTTTCAATAATGTGAAATCCCATTTGTTGATTCTTTGAAGTGTTTCCCGTGCAGTTTGCATTTGGTTCATGAATTCTCTGCCTACCCCTATGTCTCCAAGACTTCTACCTACCTTGTCTTCCAGTAGATTTAATGTTTCTGTTTTAATATTGAGGTCTTTGATCCATTTAGACTTTATATATGCATGGATTTAGTTTCAGTCTTCAGCATGTAGAGAGCCAATTTTTCCAACACCATTTATTAAAGAGACTATCCTTCTTCCAGTGGACATATTTAGCCTCTTTGTCAAATATCAGGTGGCTGAGTGTCTTTGTAGTTGTGCTTGCATCTGCTAATCTGTTCCATTGATCCTCAGGTCTATTTCTTTGCCAGTACCAAGCTGATTTTATCACGGTGGCTTTATAGTACTGTTTCAAGTCAGGAATTGAGATGCCTCCTGCCTCCTTTTGTTGCCTAGAATTGCCCTTGCTATTCTAGGTTTCTTCTGTTTTCAAATGAATTTTAGTAGTGTGTTCTCTAGATCTGTGAGGTATGTCAATGGTATTTTGATTGGGATTGCATTAAATCTGTATAACAGTTTTGGGAGTATAGCCATTTTCACAATATTGGTTCTTCCTAACCAAGAGCAAGGAATGTCCTTCCATTTTATAATATCCTCTTTAATCTCCTTTTTCAGTGTAGTATAATTTTCAGCATATAGGTCTTTTACATTTTTAGTTAGGTTGATTCTTAAGTATTTCATTTTTTTAGATGTTATTATAATGGGTGATATTTCCATAATTTCTCTCTCAGTGAGTTTTTTGTTTGCGTACAGGAATGCTATTGATTTCTGAGCATTGACTTTGTATCCAGCTATACTGCTGAACTTATTTATTACCTCTAGCAGTCTTTTGATGGAGTCTTTTGGGTCTTCTATATAGAGTATCATGTCATCTGCAAACAGTGATAATTTAACTTCTTCCTTTTCTATCTTTACTCCTTTTATTTCTCTCTCTTGTCTGATTGCCTTGGCTATTGTTTCCAGAACTACGTTGAAAAGGAGTGGTGATAGTGGACATCCTTGTCTTTTTCCTGATTTTAAAGTGAAAGCTTTCAGTTTTTGTCCATTTAGTATAATGTTGGCTGTTGGTTTGTCATAGATGGCCTTTATAAGGTTGAGGTATACGCCGTGTATTCTGAGTTTCTGAAGGGTTTTTATCATGAACATGTGTTGGACTTTGTGGAAAGCTTTTTCTGCATCTATTGAGATGACCATGTGGTTTTTGTTTTTGGCTCTGATGATGTGGTGTTTTACATTTATTGATTTGCGTATGTTAAACCATCCCTGCATTCCTGGAATGAACCCCACTTGGTCATGATGTATAATCGTCTTGATGATTTGCTGCATTCTATTTGCCAGTATTTTGTTGAGAATCTTTGCATCAATGTTCATGAATGAGATTAGCCTAAAATTCTCTTTTTTGGTTGGATCTTTCTCTGGTTTTGGTATCAGAGTAATACTTGCCTCCAGGAATGATTTAGGGAGGATTGCTTTTTTTCTCAATTTCATTGAAGAGTGTAAGAAGTACTGGCATCAAATCTTCTCTAAATTTCTTGTACAATTCAGCTGTGAATCCATCTGGACCTGGGCTTTTCTTTGTTGGTAAGTTTTTAATTGCATTTTCAATTTCAATAGCTGATATTGGGTTGTTCAAAATTGCTATATCTTCTTGGTTGAGCTTTGTTAGTTAATATGTTTCTAGAAATCTGTCCATTTCCTCTGTGTTTTCCACTTTACACGAGTAGAGATTTTCAAAGTAGGTATTCATGATCTTTTGAATTTCCATGGGATCTGTAGTAATTTCTCCCTTTTCAGTTCTTATTGCATGAATTTGGGTTTTTTCTTTCTTTCTCTTGATAAGGTTAGCTAGGGGTTTGTCAATTTTGTTTATTCTCTCAAAAAACCAGCTTTTTGATTCATTAATTCTTTGTATTTTTTTTTTTTAGTTTCAATTGCACTGATTTCTGCTCTAATCTTTACAATTTCCTCTCTTCTATGAGCTTTGGGTTTAGCTTGCTCTTCTTTTTCTAGATGCTTGAGATGGAGCATTAAGTTATTTGTGCTCATTCTGTTTTCTTGATATGACAGTTTATTGCTATATATTTCCCTCTTAAGACTGCTTTCATTGCAT